>CM076584.1:292520779-292745144 GCA_034641835.2 Pinus albicaulis | reverse complement strand
ATGATCAATAATATCATATAAGTCTAAAAAATCTTCTAAGAACCTTGATTTTCTTAGGAATAGGTCATTTTGTAATAGCTTGCATCTTTTGAGGCTCCAACTTCACTCCTTCCTTTAAAGCAATATGAACCAAATACTCGAATTCTTATTTCCCAAAAGCACATTTGGATATTTTTACATAAAAATGATTGTTCTCAATAATTTATATAAATTTTCCACATGTTTAGTGTGGTATTCCCATGATTTATTATAAATATGTGTATTATCAAAGAAAACCAACACAAAATTTTATAAGATGGGATCAAACAAAATTGTTCTTAAGTCGAAGGCCGCGGACTTCCCAACACTTAACTAAACCGCCAATTCAAACCAAGTTGCGTTCCAAAATAACTGCTGACACTGGCCAATTTTGTGATCACAAAATAATCGGTCACCTAATCTTTTTAGGGTCGAGAAGTTGGTGTCTGAGGAGGAGGTTGTGAAGTCGCAATTTCTATCAGTCTTCTAATATTTTAGAGTCCAGTTTTCCCAACTGGTAAGCGGCCCAAAACGATCCGCTCCAATCAATTTCTGCCACGTGTCCTCAATCAAAACTTGCCCTGCTCCCGGCTGTAGGTGCATTCGATGGCGTTTAAGGCGATGGGACATGATGTGGCGATTTCATATCAATCGCATTAACATTTAACGCTGTTCAATTAAGTTTTCACATCAAATTCACATTAATTAAGTTTTAACACTGTTCAAGATCGGACCTCCACTCCTGTGAGCGATTCTGCATGCTCCAATATGATCCGGCCTTCGGCTCTCATTATTAATGATCAGAGATTTATTATGATGGGCGTCCTTTGATTGCATTGCAATCGGGTCGAAAAAATGGCGTTTCGCTATGGTTTTTCAGACGAGCCGGTTGCTGGATTACACTGCCTGCTAACTGTGACGATAAGGAGAAGTGGCCAGCTGAACTGCTGCCTAGACCTTGCTGCATATCTGCATTTCTCTCAGTTCTGTCTCTGTCTGTCTTCCTCTCTTTCTTGGAATTCTGCTTCTCCGTCTTCTCTTGTGCCCACTGCGCCTGAGACTGCACCCATGGTGCTGAATCGTGGAGGAACCACCGGAGGAGTAGTTTGGTTAATTTGTTTTTCTTGCTTAGCAGGCCCATTTAATTGGGCTGATTTTAGATTATTTTATTGTGCTATACCTTTGTAATATTTTTGAATTCTGTAAATTAAACGTTCAAGACTGGTCTCCCCGTATGAGGGCAGTCTTCTTAATTTTTTGATTTTTTGATGACAAATTTTCCATGAGTCTGGCCAGGCAATGTTTTTGACTTCGGTGTAATTTTATTTCCAATGTTAATAGATTAACTTTACTTATAATTCTCACATGATTAGCGTTTTTCTTGATCTGTTCAAGGATTTTGGGTACTTTGATTTGTATTTGGAACAATGCTGACGTCCAAAACGTCGGACCACATTGCGTCGGAATTGTGTCGGAATTGGAACAATGGACAGCGGTACTCTATCTATTGCTTTACTATTCTACATACTACTATTTCACTTTCTTATAGATGCCTCGGGCATATTTGGATGCTTTCTCAGATTTGTCGATAATCTCCATGTGGACCATTACCGGGTTTTATATCATGTCCCTGTATGTGACATGGGGTATTTTTCTATCATTATCTGGGGTGGGACTTCCACTTTTCTGGATGGATATTTGGGTTCCAATCTTCAGATGTGAAAATTTAATGACTTCATGGACTGTTTTACTTCATATAATATATTCAAAATAGCGTTTTTTCTCTTGTGAAAAAAAAATGATTAATGTTTATCACTCTGCCTTCAAAACTAGCGATGCTGGTCTATGTTGCTGGTTTATTGATATGGTCTGATGGTATTTTTATATTTTGGACATATCACACTCCTCACATGATTAGCGTTTTTCTCTGTTCAAGGGTTTTGGGTACTTTAATTTGTATTTGTAACAATGGACGTCGGTACTCTATCTATTTCTTTACTATTCTACATACTGCTATTTCACTTTCTTATAGATGCCTCGGGCATATTTGGATGCTTTCTCAGATTGTCGACAATATCCATGTGGACCGTTACTAGGTTTTATATCAAGTCCCTGTATGTGACATGGGGTATTTTTCTATCACTGTCTAGGGTGGGACTTCCACATTTCTAGATGGATATTTGGGTTCCAATCTTCAGATGTGAAAATGTAATGACTTCATGGACTGTTTTACTTCACATAATATATTCAAAATAGCATTTTTTCTCTTGTGAAAAAAAAATGATTAATGTTTATCACTCTGCCTTCAAAACTAGCGATGCTGGTCTATGTTGTTGGTTTATTGATATGGTCTCATGGTCTTTTTATATTTGGGACATATCACACTCCTCACATGATTAACGTTTTTCTCTGTTCAAGGATTTTCGGTACTTTAATTTGTATTTGGAACAATGGATGTCGGTACTCTATCTATTGTTTTACTATTCTACATACTGCTATTTCACTTTCTTATAGATGCCTCGGGCATATTTGGATGCTTTCTCAGATTTGTCGATAATCTCCATGTGGACCGTTATTGGGTTTTATATCAAGTCCCTGTATGTGACATGGGGTATTTTTCTATCACTGTCTGGGGTGGGACTTCCACTTTTCTGGATGGATATTTGGGTTCCAATCTTCAGATGTGAAAATTTAATGACTTCATGGACTATTTTCTTCATATAATATATTCAAAACGACATTTTTCCTCTTTTAAAGTTTCATTTTTTTTTTAAAATTCAACTTACCGTCGCTATATCGATGCCTTGTAAGTGTCGAAATTGCGACAGATTAGAAACTTCAGAAGAGAGAAAATATAAAAACGTCAGACGAGCGACGTTCAAAACGTCAAACCACATTTCGTTGGAATTGCGCAGTTTACAAACGTCGGAAGAGCGACGTCCAAAACGTCGGACCACATTTCGTCGGAATTGTGACAGTTTACAACCGTCGGAAGAGTGACGTCCAAAACGTCAGACCACATTGCGTCAGAATTACGATAGTTTACAAACGTTGGAAGAGCGACGTTCAAAACGTCGGACCACATTTCTTCGAAAGTGCGACAATTTACAAAGGTTGGAAGTGCGACGGATTGGGAAATGTCGAAAGAGTGATGCTTGTTTGGAAGCGAAGGAAAAAGTGTCGATAGTGCGACACTTTTTAATTGCGTCGGAACTGCGACGGTATGGTAAACCACGTTTTTCCCGCCCTTGAACTATCGCTCTTGCGACGACTATGTGTCGGAATAGCGACGAATTGGCCGTCGGAATTTCCGCCAAATTTTCTAGTGTCTAGTGGGTTCTTGAGAAGGGTTGGGGGTTGATGCGTCCTATAATTTGGTGCTTGCATAAATCCAAGTAGCTGTAAGTTGGTGCTTACAACAAATCTGTGAATTTGGTGCTTCACATGATGCTTCTGGTAAGCTGGACAGGTGGCTACAAAAAGAGGGAGTTTGTGCTTCTTGCTAGTGGGTGTTACCAAACAAAAAGGGGAGTTGGTGCTTTTTGTGAGTGGTGGCTCACAAAAGAGATTGATGTAATAGAGTAGGTGCTCTGATTTTACATCAATAAAAATGACAAGATTTGGTGGTTTTTTCCCGAAAGGGTTTCCACGTAAAAGCTTGTGTCTCATGTGTATGATGCTTATGGTGTGTTCTTGTATGTTTATTTCATATTGCTTCCATATTATATGTTGTTGTTGATTATATGGATGGTTTCCAAGTTTGAATAAGAAAATATATTGGTATATTTAATATAAAATTAGCCTTAATAATGATTCTCCCCTCTCAGTATTAACATTGTTTCCAACATATTTTTTTTTTTATGTTTTATGATATCTCCATTGTTTTTTTATGTTTTAAGAATTAGTTAGCAGATAATTTCTGTATAGGGTTAAAACCTACCCTAGGAACCCCGATGGTTTCATCTCCTACAATGATGCGACACAAAGGAAATTCTACAATCCATCAGATCTACCTCAATACGACCTAGGACCTTACATTGTTGGAAAAATGAAACGATTTCCTACCATGGAGGTTAACCTATCAAAACTAAAACACCCTTTCTATGCTCTCCAATATAGGGTTGTGATATATAGATTCAATGGTTTCTAGACTAAATATGATACTTTACAGTAGTGGGTCTTTTCAACTTGGACTGTGATATTTATTTAGGCTCCAAGGGTTTCTTTATTGTTCAATTTGATACTGAGGAAGATATAGAGAAAGTATTGAATGATGGGCCTAGTTTTGGGGAGAATTCAAGCTCTTCATCACCCCTTGGTTCCTAGATTTTGATGCCACAAAAATGGTGGTCTCAATGATTTAGGTATAGTGTGGCTATAAAATCTCCCCCTTCCTTTTTGGAATCACAAGGTTCTAGTGGAAATTGGAAAACCTCTAGGTTCATTAAAAAATATGGACCTCGAAAGAATGAAGAATGTCCTATTTACCTTTGCCACAATCTATGTAGAAATAGACCTTAGGAAAGGTCTAACTGATAACATATAGCGGAAATGTAAAAAAATTCAATGGACCCAATTTCTAGATTATGAAAATATGACATTTATATGTTTAATATGTTACCAAACAAGACACTAGAAGAACACATTCCCACATGAAACAAGGATCCCAAAAAATAAAAATGGGTGGGATTGAAAAACAAAAGGATGACAACCTTCTGATCTATAATTCTCAGAAGAAGAAGAAGAATAAGCTATTGAGAAACCTCCAAATCAAGCATAATGGGATGATCTGGTCTAGAATGATAATGAAAACCATATGAAAAATGACACCAAATAAGAAGAGATCCAAGCACTAGAAAAATAGAAAAATAAGGCACACAAATAAATCATAATGGAGGTACACAAAGATTTCATGTTTCGAAAATCCTATATTTAGACAAAAAACTCCCACCAAAGACAACATGAAGTGAATTGGAAATTTTTCCGGTATATCCCAACTCATGGGGATGGCAAAAGGTCTAGAAAAAGAAAGGAAAGAAAGAAAAGCTAAGTGTTTATTATCACACTTAACTTTGTAAGATCTTATGCTTTTTTTTTGCAGTTTCCTCTTTTTCACATAAGACAAGAGGCTTATCTTACTAAATGTGTTCAACATTTGCATAATGTAATTTTTTCCCTTGTTTAAAGTTTAATAAAATTATGGGTTTTTTTCCCTTTGGAAAAAAATAATTACAGGTTTTGGAAACATTCTACAATAATTAGGAGTGAGTGGAGGAAAACCCTTGCCTTGGGATACATTTTTGATCAGTGGTTATCATTGATCTCAACCTAAGCAGCACTAGGGGCTACCCCGATCTTGCACGGGAATTTTGACTTAAAAAATTACTCTATTCCAAGTCAAGTATATTTTGGATGGTTTCTACTTATTGAGATTTTTCTGTTGATATATGGCATGCCACGTAATTCTTCACGGTTTGAGAGATATTTGTGTTTGAATTTAGTAACCCCAGTTAGTGGGCTAAAACCCCATGGGGTTGTGGCATGATACTAATAATTGGTTTTAGTCATTGAATAGTTAATAATTAATAATTTTTTAAGCTCCTAAAATCTCTCCAACATTCACTTGTTGAAGACCCTCTCAACCTAAGAATTTAGATAAATTTTGACCCTCATATCCTCCTCATGTAATGATTTCACTACTTTAAACATGTCATCATGGAATTATAGCTATAAATTTTTCTCTGCGAAGCTTCAGATGCTAAAAAAACAACCCATTTGAGATGAAATCCTGATGAAGTATGTGACCTAATTCTAGATATTGTTTCGCTATATTTTCGAAGATATGATCTGAGGAAGTTAGGGTTTTTACAAGCTCCCAAATTTCATGTCAAACAGGTGACCTTGGGAATATCATCATAAATTTATCTCTGAGAATTGGATTCAAATTTAGTAAAAATTAATAGAAATAGGATGAACTGTAGTTTGTTGGATATCATTTTCAGGACATAAAGTTGAAACAGTGACACGTGGAAATTCGTACAAGATTTCTCTACTGAACTAGTCTATAATCAGGTCATCGTAGGAGATTGGGCATAAATATTCCTTGAAGAATCCAATAATGATAAAACATGTGGGGTTGGAAAGAGGACTCAAAGGGCTACCACATGGCACAATTTAAGACCTTGGATATTCAAAATTACATAGATACCATAGATTCAATATCAAGCTTCTAGAAGAAAAAAAAAATGCATTCAAGGATCACTGCAGTATGGACAACACATCAACAGTCAAGGGTAAGTCTGCTACAACAAGGTATGAATGATTACTGCTTGAATTTTAATTTTAATATCATCTCTAACGTGTGTTTTTGCAGGAAAGTGTAAGTATTTTGTATGTATGTTTGACTGGGTTTTGTTCATAAATGTTGAACGCATTTACATTTGAATTTTGAATATTTCTCTGACATATAGTTTGCAAGAAAATGTAAGTATTTTGTTTGTATATTGGTTTGCGTCTTGTTTATTAACGCATGTGAAGGAAGGAGGACACAATAGGACAACTCATACACATACTAGAAGGACAATGCAATGCCAAATTACCATTACTTGAATCAAGCACAATAATACCTCAACGACTGCAGTGTTCAAAGAAGCAACATCAAGTCAAGTATCAGGTTGTGTCAAAAGTCAGTATTGTAAAAATCATCATTATAAAATTATAAAAGAGTCATTATCGTAAAAGAGTCAATATTCCTAGAGTTTGAGAGGCATTTTTGGGAGGTATAAGTGTCATTGTTGGATAATTTTATGGTTGGGTTGCAGGTCATGGTGTGATTGGGTGATTGGTCTAGTTCAAGAAAATCATTGTGAATCATATTGTATCATGGATCATTGTCCCTGGTACGAGATTCCATGCTCTTGTCTTATTTTTGATCATCATAGGGTGGCAGGGAGGTGCTAGTTTGGTGCATGAAGTCACCTACAGGTTGGAGCCTATGAACACTTTAGGGTGGTAGGCCGGTCTAGGATGTCGGGGAATCTGTTCAGTTGACTACTAAAGAAAACAGGGCATTGGGGTGTCCTTCCAGTGGGAGCTAGAGAAGAATGCTTTTCTATAAATCTAGGAAGTTTTAACTTTCATTTCAGTTGGGGCTGAAGATTAAAGAATTTATTAGAAAAGTGTTCGATGGTTTTTGACCCGAAGGGGGTTTTCACCTAAAATTTGTGTGCCTATTGTGTTATCTTGTTAACTATTTTTACTGGATAAACATCAAGAATAATTGAATATTAACTAATGATCTGAAAATATTTAAAATTGCTAATCGATAAGAAATATTGATTCACCCACCCCCTACCCCCCCACCGCCACCCCCCCCCCCCTCTCAGTGTTTCCAACAATTGGTATTAGATCTTGGTTCCTTTAACAACAGTCTAAAAACTGGAAGGAGATCATGGATTATACTAAAAATAGATTTCCTCTTTTCAATGGAAATAAATATGCACTTTGGAGTGGAAGAATGTAGGTTCATTTGCTGGCGCAAGGATAAAAATTATGGGAAATCATTGAAAAAGGCTTTACATCGACCCAGGATGAACAAGGTAAGAAACATATGGTACATGATGCACAGGATAAATATCTCATTATCATTGGGCTTATCGAATATGTCTATATTAAGGTACTGAGTTGCAAAACTGCTAAATAAGTATGGGGCAAGATTGAGAATACATATGCAGGTGACTTAAACGTGAAAGAAGAAAAGCTTCAAATTTACAGGGAAAATTTTGAGAAACTCAAAATGAAGGAAGATGAAAATATTGATGCATAATTGCAACGTGTTTATGAAACAAAAATGCATTGGAAGGTTTGGGAGAACCTACCAACACGAAAATTGTTGTCCGAAAGATCCTTAGAACCTTGCGGGCAAGATTCAACCCAAAGGTATCTGCCTTGGAATATAGTTTGAATCTAACCAATATCATCAAATATGAATTGCATGGAGTGCTTATGGAATATGAAATGAGGATTGAAGAAGAGGACGAAAAATCTCACCTAGAAACAACATTTTCTACATCCAAGAAGACTAGTAAGGACAAGCATACTCCAAAAGTGAAAACTTATAGTTGTAAGGAAGAAGAAAAGGAAGAAGATGAAGAAAAATTTTCAGATAAATAATTTTCCTACTTCACGTGAAAAATGAGAATAGGTATGGGGAAATTCAAAGGTAAACTTCCATTGCTATGTTTCTATTGTGGTGAGGTTTGGAATTTTGCAGCCAAGTGTCCTCACAAAAATGAGGCTATTACAAAAGGAAGTTTAACAAGCAAGGCAAGAAGAAATGGTTTAAGAAGAGTTTTTTTTCCAAAGAAGATAACTCCTCATCTAATGAAGAAAGTGTTAACGAAGAAGAAATCAATGGTTAAGTATTGTTTATGGCCAAGCATAATAAGAAAAAAGAATCCGATGAATAAGAAGATATGACTGAGGTTGAATTTCAAAACGAATTGATTGGGGTTATCAAAGAGCTCAAGGTCGAGAAGAAGCATGTCAACACTTTTGAAGACGAATTAAAGATAGAAAGGGAACATGTCCTAAATCTTAAAATCAAGGTTGAAGAATACAAATGATTTGAAGAATCAGTCAAGGAATAATTAAAGGAAAGAAACAAGAAAGAGAATCATTGGAAGCTGAAATAGTTTCTCTATGAAAGATAGTAAAAAATGGAAAAACTCTTCAAAACTACACCAACAACTCCAAGGCATTAGAATAAATCATCAATAATCAGAGATCAAACAGTGAGAAGACTGGTCTCGGTTACAAATAAAAATATGAAAAGGTGCCAAGTCATTTTATGACAATAAAAGTATATGGATATGCAAAATATAACAAGCAGGTAGACCTCCCATCCAAATCAAGAGATCATGACTCGTGGGAAGAACCATGAAAGATAATCCCTTGAAGAATATTTCCTCATAGGTATCAACCTATCTTCTATGGTCATTGTTATTCAAGTGGAAGGTTTGGACATAGAGCTATATAATTTCACACATATGTTGAAATTTGCAAGAAGAAACACTGAAATTGGCATCCAAAAACAACATCCAGAAATGGCTACCATGGAGGCTTTTGATTTAATTATTTCTTAATTAAATTGAAATAAATATGTGTCAAATTTATTTATCCCTTAAATAAATTGGACAATAAATTGTAATCTTATCTCATAATCACTTGTAATAGTTAACTGAGTGTGATAGACTCAGTTAGCTCATGAAATTAGAGTTGAGGGTGGTTGGTGAGGACTGTAGAGTGATTCTATTTGTTTTTAAGTCCAAGTTGCAGTTAGTGTATTATTTTAATGCATGAGAAATAAATTAACTCAATTAAGTGAGTTAAAGTCAGTCTAGCTAGTTGTAAC
Organism: Pinus albicaulis; assembly: GCA_034641835.2. NCBI lineage: Eukaryota > Viridiplantae > Streptophyta > Pinopsida > Pinales > Pinaceae > Pinus > Pinus albicaulis. The sequence goes on along the minus strand of CM076584.1, from coordinate 292,735,714 downwards.
TGATTGTTTCACTAGTGAGAGGTCAAGTGAATTAAATAATTCACATGGAGTGATATGTCAAGTGACTAATGATTTACTATTAATAGCTGCATTCATGTCAGTTCTAATGAAGACCCAGTTGAGACGGAGGTTAAATGGATGTTATCTATTAGTTGTATTATTAGTAAATTGCTGGAGCACAATTATACAACCATAGGATTGACCATGATGTATTGCACAATTTTGGAAGGTTGGATTTCCTATTTTTTAGGGGTTTAGTTCTCTAAGAATTGTGCAAGAAAGGCAGGCTGAGCAAAGGCAGGAAATTAGCTAAGTGTTGGTCGATTTTGTTCAGATCAGTATGAGACAGTTGGTAGATTGCAACAGAATATTGTTAGAAGAGTGCATTGTATTGTTTCATGATTCCTTGGTTCATTATACAATAGAGATAGAGGGGTTGTGAGCAGTTGCTTTCCCTAGAAAAATATCTTGTGTTTTGGATTGATTTGCTTTCTCTTACTTGGTGTGATTGTGCGATTGTGTTTAATTTCCACAAACTAATTGTAGAAGGATTCAGTATCTTGCTCTAGTATATTACATGATCAGATTGAATCCATTGGTATACATATTGTTTGTATAATTCCTACATGGTATCAGAGCGTCAGGAATCACAATAGTGGAGAAGAAATTGAGTTTGTGTTGAACAATATTCAAACTTGCAGATACTTTATTTGGAGCGACAAGCAGATCAAGATAGATTTAAATGGATTAATATTGGAATATGCACTTGAGGGAAATTCTAATTATATCACATGGAAAGACTGAATGGAGGTAGTTCTGAAGGACAACGGGTTGAAAGAATTCATTGATAACAATATTCCCAAGCCCGCAACAGTAGATGTCACTCTTCTTGATGCTTGGAAAAATAAGGTAGCAAGGGCGAGGAGGATCATATAAGAGGGATTTAGAGATCACATTGTCTTGAGTCTCCATGGCAAGGCAAGTCCATATGAAATTTGGAAGGCCTTGACAGATATATTTCGGAACAACATCGACCAAAGGATGTTGGTGCTGAAGGACAAGCTTAGGAAAATCAAGAAGGAGGAGGGTGAGACCGTACCAACATACTTGGTGAAGTTCACTCAATGTCAAGATGAGCTTGGAAGTGTTGGTGTGACCATAGCATATGATGACTTGGTGAGCCTAACACTTCTAGGCATTCCCAAGAGCTGGCATAGTTACTAGGACTCGTTGAATGGGAGGGAGAAGTTACTAGATTGGGAGAAACTTTGGTCGGATTTGGTACAAAAAGAATCCAGGGATGGATCCTCATCCAAGACTAATGAAAAGGAATATTGTGCCATGGTTGGTAAGGAAAATAAGTCCAAGGGAAATAAATACCAAGGTGAAGCGAGGAAGAAAGACTCGTCTAAGATCATATGTTTTCAGTGTCACGAGCATGGGCGCTATGATAAAAATTGTCCACAGAAGAAGACGAGCAAGAAGGAGCCTGCATTTGCAGTAGGTGAAGCATTGGCTTCACAGTTCGAGCTTTATTTTAATCTCATTTCCAGCATTGCCAATAATGTAATGGGATGCATGTGGTATTTAGACAACGGTGCCTCATTCCATATGACAGGGGATAGAGATCTCTTCAATGACTTGGAGGAGAAGGACCTCCAGCAGAACATAGAGTTTGGAGATGACCACAGGTATAGCACGACCAACATAGGTACAGTTACCTTTCAGATGGAGAATGGCTCTAATCTCAGACTAGAAATTTTTTTTATGTTCCAGGCCTAAGGAAGAATCTTGTCTCCGTAAAGGTATTGGAAGACTGTGGTTATGAGGTGATGTTTAGAAAAGGAAAAATTTTCCTTAAGAAAATAGCCACGGGACAGGTGAAGCCGATCAGTTCAAGAGTCAAGAACATGTATGCTCTCGAGGTTCAGGATGTGTGCAAGTATTTGAGGAGAAAAGAAGTGGTTAATGACTTGGTGGTTGAGAGGGAGAAATTATCTCTCAACATGCACCCTCAAAAGCAGTCTTAGAAGGTTGTGGAGCGGCCACAATTAGAGAAGCAAAGAGGAGATCAAGTGGAAGAGTCCACTCAAGCATAGAACTCCAGGAGGGGGAAATTTTGAGCCACAAGGGCAGAGGGAGTACATGAAACTATACCTCCATTTGTGAGGTGGGGTGATGTGCAAAATTGATCCCAAGAAGAAATTTGGGCATGGTCCATTAAGATGGTGTGTCTCATGGATCAAACCTGGCTATGAGGAGCTCACAGTACAATAGTAGTAGGAAGGATCGGTTAGATTGATGCAATCATATGTCAGGAAGACAAAATCAAAGTGACAAGTGTTGGATACTGGAGTGCAGTTCAGAGTTGGCAGCAGTGTAGAGTGCATGGATGCAGATGTCAGCAGCGCAAAAAATCCAGTAGACATGTGCACTAGGTACCAACAGTTAGAAGACTTTGATGACAGATGAATTATACTGATTCAGTTGTTTGGAGGATATTCAGTTTCAGGATAGTTGCATGTGCGAACAACACTAGAGAAGTGTTACATGCAAGAACATTCCAAAGGAACAGGATTGGGACAGATTTATTCCTTTCTTGTTGAGAGGGAGTGTTGAAATTTGCAACAAGAAACAATGAAATTGGCATCCAGAAATGGCTACCATGGAGGCTTTTGATTTAATTATTTCTTAATTAAATTGAAAGAAATATGTGTCAAATTTATTTATCCCTTAAATAAATTGGATAATAAATTGTAATATTATCTCATAATCACTTGTAATAGTTAACTGTGTGTGATAGACTCATTTAGATCATGAAATTCGAGTTGAGGGTGGTTGGTGAGGCATGTAGAGTGATTATATTTTTTTTAGAGTCCAAGTTACAGTTAGTGTATTAGTTTAATGCATGAGAAATCAGTTAAATCAATTAAGTGAGTTAAAGTCAGTCTAACTATTTGTAACTAATTGGTGCACTAGTGAGAGGTCAAGTGAATTAAATAAGATTTAATTCAAAAGTAGTGATCTGTCAAGTGACTAATGATTTACTATTAATAGCTGCATGCATGTTAGTTCTGATGAAGACCCAGTTGAGACAGAGGTTAAATGGATGTTATCTATCAGTTGTATTATTAGTAAATTGTCGATGCACAATTAGACAACCATAGGATTTCCCATGATGTATTGTGCGGTTTTGGAAGGTTGAATTTCCTATTTTTTACAAGTTTAATTCTCTAAGAATTTCACAAGCAAGGAAGGCTAAGAAGATGCAGGAAATCGGCTAAGTGTTGGTCGATTTTGTCCGGATCAGTGTGAGACAGTTGGTGGAGTGTAACAGACTCTTGTGAGAAGAGTGCAATTTATTGTTTCATGATTCCTTGGTTCATTATAAAATAGAGATAGAGGGGTTTTGAGCAGTTGATTTCCCCAGATAAGTATCTTGTGATGTGGATTGATTTTCTTTCTCTTACTTGGTGTGATTGTGTGATCGTGTTTAATTTCTGCAAATTAATTGTAAAAGGATTCAGTATCTTGCTCTAGTATATTGCATGATCGGATTGAATCCATTGGTATACATATTGTTTGTATAATTCCTACAACATATGTTTAGAATAAATATAGTTTCAGGAGATCTTTCAAAAATGGATATTCCAGAACTCAGCATAATATTAATAGATTTGATCATTTTGAGAGATGATGTCGAATGTTACAAATGTAACAACTTTGGACACCTCGCTAAAGATTGCAGACTTGGAATTTATTCAAAGGAATTATCGCAAAATCAAAATGAAAAAATATGGAAAAAGAAGACTGAAAAATGTGCTATCGTTCTCAAGGCTCAAAGCAACAGAAATTTTTGGTATGTTGATAGTGGTTGCTCAGCTCATATGACTGAAGATAGGAATAAGTTCATATCCTTGAAGTAAAATAAGGATGGAACAATGTCTTTTGGAAATGAAAGGTCTTCAAACGTTATAGGAGTAGGTATAGTCACACTTGGAAGCAAGAATGCATTAGCGAAATATGTGTTGTTGGTTGAAAATATGAATCACAATCTGGTCAGTGTTGGAAAAATATGCAATCAAGGACACATGATGTTATTTAACTCTAAGAAATGTAAAATCAAGAAAGGAAAGTTTGGTAAAATTGTGTGTACATCAAGAAAAGCTCCAAATGACTTATATATTTTGGATGAGACACCTAAAAGGTGCTTTTTAGTGAAAGAAGACAAAATTTGGTTATGGCACAAACGAATGGGACATATAAATTTCGACAATTTGGTCAAGATCAGCAAGAGGGAAGGAGTAAAAGAAATGCCTAAAATTTCAAAACCTACCAACACGATATGTGAATCTTATTAACATAGCATGCACAAAAATTTTGAGCTCATGACAAAAGAATACTTTGCATCACGTCCACTGGAATTAGTACATATTGATCTTTGTGGTCCTATGAGAACAAAGTGTTTAGATGGAGAATTATAATTTATGCTAATGATAGATGATTACACTAGAATGACAACCGTCAGCTTCTTAAAGAAAAAGAATGAGGCATTCAAGTGTTTTAGAATCTACAAGGAATTGGTTGAAAATGAAACTAATTTGAAGATCAAATGTTTGAGATCAGATAATGGCAGAGAATCCACTTTCAAGGTATTTCAATAATACTATGATGAAGATGGAATAAAAAGGAAATTCTCAATAGCCAGAACATTGCAAAAAAATGGAATTGCTGAAATAAAAAACAAAACCATACAGGAAATGGCTAGAACAATGTTAAATGACTCAAAATTAGATGATAAATTCTAGGTTCAAGAAATCGATATAGTTGTATTCATTATAAACAGAGGTTTGCTAAGGAACAATTGTAACATGACTCCATACGAATTATGGAAAGGAAGACCGACTAATGTAAAGTAGTTCAAAATATTTGGAAGAAACCGCTACATCAAAAGAGAAGATAAAAAATTGATAAAGTTCGATTCCCATGTCGATGAAGGTATTTTCGTTGTTTATTCACGCAAAAGGAAGGCTTATAGATGCTACAATATGAGGCAAAAACAAATAGTGGAAAGCATAAATGTTACTTTTGATGAGGATTTTGTTACAAAGGATGATGATGAGATTGTCCCTTCAAGAAAATTTGAGGGATCTAAGGGATAATCTATGAATGATGAAGAAGAAGCTCTAGAAAAATACTAATCAAATAAGGAAACAACAGTCAACCAAGAGGAAATAAGAAATGATCAGCAGGATGTACAAGAAAATTCTCCAAAATATTTAAAATAATGGTGTTAAAATAATCGTCTGTCAAATCAAATCATCGGAAACATAAATGAAGGAATTGGAACCAGAAGAAGTCAAAAGCTTCGTTCATCACAACCAGACCACCTTGCTTTTTTAGAAACTTTTGAGCCTAGCAATTTTGGAGGAAGCTAGTCAAGATGAAAAATACGTAGCAACTATGAATGAAGAACTATATCAAATTGAGAAGAACGACACTTGGGAATTGATTCCACGACCAAAGGATAAAAATATTATTGGAACTAGATGGGTCTTCAAAAAAAAATTGAATGAGGATGGATAGGTTACCAAGAATAAGGCAAGATTAGTCCGCAAAGGATATGCACAAGTTGAAGGAATTGATTTTGAAGAAACATTTTCTCCCATTGCCAGAATGGAAGCTATCAGAATGTTTATCACTTATGCATGCTCAAGAAAAATCAAGGTCTAACAAATGGATGTTAAGTCACCCTTTATAAATGGTGAATTGGAAGAAGAATTTTAAATTGAACAACCCGAAGGTTTTCTGCTCTTTGAAAAGGAAGACTATGTCTGCATATTAAATAAGGAACTATATGGTCTCAAGCAAGCTCCTAGAACTTGGTATGCTCATATTGATGGATATCTAAATCAACAAGGATTCAAGAAAGGAAGCGCCAACAACAATATCTATGTGAAATTCGATCAAGATAACCTAAAAATTATTGAGGTATATGTGGATGATATAATTTTTGGAAGTAATGATGACATATTAAGTAAAAAATTTTCCACAAAGATGTAAAGTGAGTTTTAAATGTCTCTACTTGGCGAGTTGACATAATTTTTAAGGCTTCAGATATCTCATCAGGATAAAGGAATATTTATATATCAAACCAATTACATCAAGGAAATGCTTAAGAAATTCAAGATGGAAGATTGCAAGCTTGTCCTTACCCCAATGGTAACGGTTTGCAAGTTAAGTTCGGAAGATTCATCAAAGGATGTGGAACAAAGGTTGTATAGATCAATTATTGGCAGTCTTCTACATGTGACAACTTCTCGGCCATATGTAATGCAGGCATTTGGACAAGTAGCAATATTCCAAGCAGCACCAAAACAATCTCATATTATTGCTGTCAAAATAATTCTCCGATATCTTAAGGGAAAAACATAATATGGTTAATGGTATTCCAAAGGAAATAATCTAGTTATCCAAGCTTAAACAAATGCAGATTGGGAAGGAAGTGTTGATTATCGAAAGAGTACCAGTGGAACAACATTCTATCTAGGTGGTTTCCTTGTTTCATGGTTAAGTAAAAATAAGACTTCAATCTCGTTATCCACAAGAGAAGCAGAATATATCGAGGCAGAAGCTTGTTGTACTCAAGTTCTCTGGATGAAACAAACTTTGCAAGATCTTCAAGTCAAGTTTGATGAGCCTATTCCCATATTTTGCAATAACACCAGTGCCATTAGTATCTCCAAGAATCCTGTGACGCATTCCAAAAAAAATCATATTCTGATCAAATATCATTTCGTTAGAGAGCAGGTCACCGAAAAGAATATCAAGCTTGAATATGTTGGCACAAAGGAAAAAATTGCTGACATCTTTACCAAACCATTACCTCATGAAGCATTTAATTATCTTTTCCTAAAGCTTGGGATTATCCCAAGTTGTTATTAGACTCTTTCTCTTATCTAACTAAGTAAAAAAAGGGGGGGAGGTGTGGTGTTTGAAGGTCTATAGGATGACATTTGTCAGGGTGAGTTACCATTGCCATTAATGACAAAGGGGGAGAGAATTTTGTATGAATATGCATCATGATAGTAGGGGGAGTACTTGTGTTGCCATCAATGCCAAAGGGGGAGATTTTTGATCAGTGGTTGTCATTGATGTCAACCTAAGCAGCACTAGGGGATACTCTGATCTTGCATGGGAATTTTGACTTGAAAACTTACTCTATTCCGAGTCAAGGATATTTGGGATGGATTCTTCTTGTCGATATGTTTCCATTTATATATGGCACACCACGTAATTATTCATGGTTTGATATATCTTCATGTTTGACATTAGTAACCCTAGTTAGGGGGCTAAAACTCCATGGGGTTGTGGCATGAAACTAATCATTGGTTTTGGTCATTGAATAGTAAATAATTAATATTTTTTTTAAGCTCCTAAAATCCCTCCAATTTTAACTTGTTGAAGACCCTATCAACCTAAGAATTTATATAAATTGTGACCCTCATATCCTCCTCATGTAAGGATCTCGCTACTTAAAATAGGTCATCGTGGAAATATCACTATAAATTTTTTTCTGCGATGATTTAGATGCTGAAAAAAAAACCCCATTTGAGATGAAATCTTGATGAAGTGCATGACCAAATTTTAGATATTGGCTTGCTACATTTTTGGAGATTTGATATGAGGAAGTTAGGGTTTTTCAGGCACTCGAATTTCAAGTCAAACAGGTGACCTTGGGAAAATCGTCATAACTTTCTCTCTGAGAATTGGATTCAAATTCCATAAAAAGTGACTGAAAGAGGACGGAATATAATTTTTTATGTATAGTTTTAAGGACCAAAAGTTGAAAAAGTGACACGTGGCACTTCGTACAAGTTTTCTCTACTGAACTAGTCTATAATCAGGTCATTGTAGGAGATTGGGAATAATTATTTGTTGAAGAATCCAATATTGATCAGACCCGCGGGGTTGGAAAGAGGAATCAAAGGGCTACCATAGGGTGAAATTTCAGACCTAGGAGATATGAAATTACACAGATACAACATATTCAATATCGAGCTTCTAGAAGGAAAGAAAAAACATGCATTCAAGGATCACTGCAGTAAGGACAACACATCAACAGTCAAGGGTAAGTCTACTAAAAAAAGGTATGTATGATTAGTGTTTGAATTTGAATTTGAATATCATGTTTGACATGTGTTTTTGCAGGAAAGTGTAAGTATTTTTATGTATTTTTTATTGGGTTTTATTCATAAATTTTGAATGTATTTACATTTGAATTTTGAATATTTATCTGACATATGGTTTGCAAGACAGTGTAAGAATTTTATTTGTATATTGGTTTGGGTCATGTTCATTAATGCATTTGCAGGAAGGAGGAAACAATAGGACAACTAATACACATAATAGAAGGACAATGAAATTACAAATTACCATTACTTGAAGCAAGCACAACAAGACCTCGGCAGCTGCTAGTGTTCAAAGAAGCAGTGTCAAGTCAAGTATTAGGTCATGTCAAAAGTCAGTATTTGAAAAATCATAATTGTAAAATTCTAAAATATTCATTATTATAAAATAGTCAATCTTCCTAGAGTTGGAGAGGCATTGTTGGGAGGTATAAGTGTCATTGTTGGATAATGTTATGGTTGGGTTGTAGGTCATAGTGTGATTGGGTGATTGTTATAGTTCAAGAAAATCATTGTGAATCATATTGTATCGTGGATCATTGTCCTTGGTACAAGATTCCACACTCTTGTCTTTTTTCTGATCATCATAGGGTGGCAGGTAGGTTCTAGGTTGGTTCATGAATTCACCTATAGGTTAGAGCCTGTGAACACTTCAGGGTGGTAGGTCGTTCTAAGATGTCGGGGCATCCATTCAGTTGACTTTTGAAGAAACCAGGGCGTTGGGGCGTCCTTCCAGCGGGAGCTGGAGAAGAATGATTTTCTAGAATTCTAGGAAGTTGTACCTTTAATTTCAGTTAGGGATGAATATGAAATCATTTATTAGAAAAGCGTTCAATGGTTTTTGACTCGGAGGAGGTTTTCCATCTAAAATTCTTGTGCATATTGTGTTCTATTGTTTACTGTTGTTAATGGATAAACATCAGGAATAATTGAAGATTAACTAATGCTATAAAAATATTTAAAAGTGCTAACTGATAAGAAATATTGATTCATCCCCCCCCCCAGTATTTCCAACATGCATGAAATTCAAGATAAAATCTATTGTATCCGTTATAATTTATTTCTTACTTCTATATCACATATTTCTCACCCAAAATGACTTGCAAGTATGATCATTTGCTTGGCTAAATTAATATTCAATGCTCACGATTTTGGTATATTTTATGGGTAATTTATTTGTAGATTTATTATCTCTCATACTACATATCCAAAAAAAAATTTCTTGTTCTCATTGGAAATTTATTGATAATTCTAACATCTCAAATTAGTTCATTTGAGTTTTAGGTCTACCAAAATCCATTTTTGGGCCTCTGGAGTGACCTTATGCTTGTTGGCTTGGTGCACTCCTTGTAAATACATAAATCATAGGTCTAAAAAAAAAATTTATTTCCTTTTTAAATCCATGTAGAATAGGTATAACAACTCTATTTTGTCTTCTATTGTGGCAAGAATTTCTCATACTCAATTTATGGCATTTTCAAGCTTATTTCCTTGGCATGTTGAGTATTTTTATTTGATATTATACATTTTTGGTTTGTTTTTACAACATAAATAAGATCATAATTTAGTTTTTTAACTAATTCCTACCTCTTCCATAAACTTCGTCTAGACACTAGTCTATTAATTCTTTGGTTAAGTTGTGTGTAGGGATACCAACTATGGCATTGTGGGAGTTGGACTAAAGCAATAGGAATACATTGAGGTGACATTGGGTGTATTCCTAAAAGTTATTACCACATAGCGATATTGGTTTAACATTTCCAAACCATTTCTTTTAGCGATGATAGGTCCTTATACCAGTTGGATGTGAACACTATGTTTTTGAGAGGTTTGATTGAAGAAATGTACATAAACAAGATGAGAGGTTTTTAGGTGAATGGGAAAGATTTCCATGTCCATAGGTTGAAAAATACCCTTTATATGCTAAGGTACCTAGGTCTTGCATAATTTTTATTATTTATTATCTCTACGATAAATGATATTTTCTTGTTTTGGCCTAGCGTAGATGCCTTGATTCTTATGGGAAGTCTAGAGCAATCATTGTGTGGTGCAAGAAGAATTTGTCTTGTGAATTTGACATGAAGAACATTTTTATACTACATTAATTTCTAGGTCTAAGTGTTTGGTAGGGTGGAAGGGAATTATAATTTGGAGATTCTAAAGACATTTTATAGCCTTGATTACAAACCCTTGGCTACACCTAACATTCCAAGTTTGAGGTGAACTTGTGATGAGGACTTTCATTTCGTTAATCCTACCTTTTCATAGGGAATTTAACGAGTCCTTGATGTATGATAAGTTACTACATGTATTTTTTTATTAAGAGTGCATAGGAGATGGAAACACATAAAATAGTACTTTTTGTTTCGTTGTGGAATTAGGGATGATTTCTTGATTTAGTAGGAAAATAGGGGGGTAGTTGCATTTAGTTAACAAAAATAGGGTATATGACAACATGTTTTATGAGTTGTGGCATTGTTTGGATTTGCATGTTGATTTCAAAATTTCTCATTTTCCCTACTTGGTCACATGCAAAATTAGTCGATTTTCCATGCTTGATATCCTTGTAACAAGGAGAACATTCCCATTGTTCAAAGGTTAGAATTCTCATCGATTTGATAAGGAAATGTGTGTAAAGATATATTTTTATTAACTAATATACACACAATATTGTTGGAAGGACATTAGCTTTTAGTAGTGGATACAAAAGGTAATAATCCTATAGTTGAAGTTTTTATTTAGGAGTATATCTTCTAGAAGACCCTTTGTAATATGAAATTTTTGACTTCATGAAGGCCTAAACAAGCCTTATATTGTTGTCGTATTTCCCTCACTGGGTTTTCAAGGTAAATCGTTGTGTCTTGGGAGCATGTGATTTGTTTTTTCTCTTTCATTGTATGTTTGGTTTGACATATGGTGAAATTAATAATTTCAAACATAGTCATAACGAATTACATAACAAAAGTAAAACTTAGACAAAAATAATAACAACCTAAAACACATGATATTTACCATGAAAATGAATCAGCCAATTAGAGAATTTTTGAGGTCTAAACTAGGTCTCTTAAGAAATATTATAAAATAATAATGGAAATAATAAAATAAGATTAGATTACATCATCAAATTTTAGAAGGGGAAAAAAAAAAATTCAACTTGTATTTTCAACTTATATTCATATGGTTTTACTCGAATTTCAAGCAGGAGCACTTGTTGGATGTAATTCATCTAAGGATTACCCATGTTGCATACTTTTGATGGACCCTGCTACACAAAAAATGAAAAATACAAGAAAAAAATGATTGCAATAATGTTTTTCATGTATTTCTCATTTTTCATTTAGAAAGGTCCATCGAAAGTATGCAACACCGGTAATCCTTGGATGAGGAATTAAATTATGCATCCAACGAGTTCTCCCACTTGAAATTTGAGTAAAATCATAGGTAGATAAGTTGGAAATATGAGTTGAAAAAGTAATTTTTATTTTTTTATATTTTTACTTTTTTACTCCAAAAATGGTGAATCATCCCCCATGGTTAACATCATCATATTAAATCATATTGGTTCTTAGAAAATCGATTTTAGTTGTAGATTTTTTTTTTGAGGCCCATTTTAGACCTCAAAATTTATGTAATGCATATCCTGTTTGGTCGGTAACAAATATTATGGTATGAGAACGACAAATTTTAAATAAATACTTTGTGGCAACTATGGGGGGGGGGGGGGCTTTAAAAAGAGAAAAGATTGAGGAGTTGCACACCATTAATGAAAAAAATTATGACATGAATTGGGATTTGAGGAGGTTCTGGTAGCATATCGTTAAATATAATGAAGACAAATAAATTACAATCTAGAACACAGATAACAAAGAAGTTGCTCAATGCATTGACAAATAAACTTATTGAAGTGCATGAAAATGAAGTTTCATATGTGATTACTCATGCTTGGGAGAGCAGGTACACACATACATGTTGCACAAGAAGATTGTAGAGAAGTTTCAAAAAATTTAGCATCCAAGGAATTTCTATTTTGACTATAATAAGATCTCAAGGAGATGAGGATGAAGGAAAAAACCCTCAATTTCAAAGAATTTGACTATAGTATAAGATGTTCGAACTAAGATAGTGGTAGAAATGTCACCAAACTCCATTCTTCAATATGAATTAGATAGATAATCTATTTTTAGTTTCAATAATCACATCAAGTGAATCTCGTTTAAGTCATTGATGAAGATCGACTATGTAGGTCAAGGCCTTAGAAATTTTTTTCAAGGGATATAAAATAATTAGTGGGGGTTGAATTCTAGCCTTGAATGAAGCTCTTTGATATTTTGGAAAATAATGGAAGATGGTTATTCTATAAAGTTGCCCAATAAGGGTATCTTTCGGTATAGTTGGAGAATGTGTCATTCTTACCAAAATGATTGCTCTATTGAATGCCATGAAATGGTTTTCACCGGGCTAGACATTTCACATGTAGCGAGAGTATTTAATAAGTATATGTCAAAGTTAGGGAATGAGCATTGGGAAAAAATAAAGAGGGCTTTAAGGTATTTGTGTAGGAATATTAGATATGGGTTGTGCTACCAAGGAAGACCAAGATTGCAAAATATATTCAAGTGGGTATACATGATATTCTTTGCACAACTAGCTTCATTGGTTATCTGTTGGGTTGGATGTAGCTTTGGGGGGGGGGGGGGGGGGTGGGGGAGCGGCGTCATAGAGGGGAAAATATCCCCCCCACCCTTGCGTTTGGGTGATTCAAGGGTTTATCCCCTGAAGATAATTTTTTTGGGAGTTTTCTTGAGTCCATTTTTTGGAAGTTTTCAGCACAATATTTTTGTTAAAAGTGATTTTGTGGCACATAGTGGTTTTTCCAATGGTTTTTTAATCTACAGTTGTATTGAAATCTAGGGTAAATGGATTGGTGCTTTATGGATGTGATGAGATACATATTATATTGTAATATTGCACATAAGTGTGTGCGTGCACACACACACACACACACATATATATTGAAAAAATGTTGCTATTTTTCCTCGTTTTGGGTTTTTAGGATAAAATATTTTTATTAAAGCTTATGCACCATTGTGGTGAGCCCTGGTATTGCACCAAGAGTGCTGCAACTCCTAGGGGCTGCCCTACTTTACTTTATCAACCCAAGGTTCGTAAAAAATTGGAGATGACAGTGTTATATACAAAGAAAATGCATTCTACTCATGTCACTACAAGAAAAAAGGAAATTGGTGAGGGGTGAAAATGGTCACCATAAGCTCATTGGTGAGGGTCAAAAGAGCTTTCATCACCAAAAATTGAATGCCGCCAAAGGCGGCGTCGCTGAAAGTATAGGCGTTGTGGTGACATTCAAGGTCCATCACCAATAATTATTTATAGTGACGGAAAATGACCATCACCATTTCATATGAGCAATGGTGATGGAAAATAGCCTCCATGACCATTTCATATGAGCAATGGTGATGGAAAATAGCCTCCATCACCAAAAAATTGAATGTCACCAAAGGTGGTGTCACCAAAAGTATGTGTTGTGGTGACATTCAAGGTTCATCACGAATATTGATTATAATGACGGATAGTGACCGTCACCATTTCATATGAACAACGACGATTTTTTGTGATGGACCTTTCATGGTAGTCACTGTTGGTGCATATATATGGTGACGTTCATTGACCATCACCATAAACTCATTGGTGACGTCAAGTTCCGTCACGAATAATGATTATAATGAAAAACAGTGACCCTCACCATTTCATATCAACAACAAATATTTATGGTGATGGACCTTTAATGGTTTTCACTATTGATGCGTATATATGGTGGCGTTTGTTCACCGTCACCATTTTATATTTTGGTGAGGGTCGAAAAATGTCACTATAAGCTTATTGGTGATGGTCAAAAGAGCATCCGTCACCAAAAACTGGTCGTTGTCATTCCCTATGAATATCAGGGCACGATGGAATCTAAACACCAACCTCCTTCTTGTAAAGCAGGTGCTCTTCCATTGAGCTAACACCCTTTAAAGAATTAGACTTTAAACTAGCAATTGCCCCTAAAAGTGCAAAGATACACCAAAGGAATAGAAAATCTAGGAAGATCAAAAGTTGCTAGAAATAATATGTTCAATATACATAATAAAAAGACAATAAGAATAACTTTTGATATAATCTAACAAAGCATGTACTACGTAGGAGAATAACTGGAAAGCACAACTAGAAATTTGAATCACAACATAACAATATAAAAGAACATGCAACACGAAAGGAACAACTCTACAGTTTGAGAAATATGAGCAATCCATGGGCATGTTCTTATATATTGATATAGATAACGAAATAGAAATCTAGATCTATGAAATTAAAGTATCACACAAGAAAGTCTTGAACAAATATCAATATGTAAAATATTATTTTTTGCATTTGGATTTACCTTGCAGAATCTCGGGAAAAAGGTTCCACAGAAACAACCAATAAACATAACAACATGGACCTCAGGAGCAATTGTGCAGAGGATAAAATATGAAGGTAAAGCACTAGAGAAATATTCAAAGAAAATGATTAAAAGTGTATCTAGAAAGAACTGAGAACCCTCTGAAGTAAACCACACATTTATCATCATGACTAGTACACTTGCAAAAAAATATCAGAACAAATTATGAACTATTCCACCAAAAAACAGTGAATTTTCCCACTAAAATACAATTTCAAATTAATCACTAGCATGAAGCTAACTTCTCTGCAAAAATAGGGAAGTTTCAAGACAATGTATAATAGCTTGCATGGCAATTGTGTTGATAAAACCTTTCAAGGAATAAGACCACAACAGTCAACAAGAGTGCCATCATACTATCAAAGAGTGTTCAATAGAAAAGGTGAATTGACAGACCTTCATAACTTTCATTGGTTCCTTATCCTTCATCCAACCCTAAAATTTTAGACCAAGGTTAACATTTTGAAGGAAAATTAAGAAATGTTACATGATCTTGTGAAATAAGATTTTTATCACTAACATTAACTATAATGCAACAGTTTTGCACAAACAAAGTATCCTTGTCTAAAGTGAAGTAGTAAGTGATGATTAAGACTAATTGTGGGCTTAGAATTGTTTTTCCATTTTTTTTTGAATTGTTAGAATTACCGTACTTAGTAGCAGAGGCATTCCCACCATGGATTGGCAAGTCCACAACAACCACTTATGTAACTGGGATTTTTTACTATTATAATTTTAACCTTCTCCTTCCTTTTTCTCAGCCACTGAAATATGTGTTGAGAACTCTTTGCTTAAGACATCCCTCATTAGAATGGGCAGACCATTAGTGATAATAACAATATTCTCGTAGCATTTCCACTATCATTACATTTTATTTTGGGCTAAAACTTAGACTTATGGATACCTTTGTCATGCCTTGTAAACAAATGAAGATGAAAGGGGGAAGGAGAAAAAGAAGAGGGATTAGAAAACATCCACTGAGAGGAGCTTGAATCATTGTCAATGATGCTCCATATTTAGGGATCACTTCTGTAACTTACTTTCAATATTCAAGGCAAGCTAGAAATCCTTGCTCCAATGAACTGAGTGCATGCAAAGTCCATCTTGTGTTGAATATGAAACAAGAGACACTTGATAAAATTCAAACATTAATCCCTGACGATGAATTTTTCAATATACTAATGAAAAATCAATACCAGAAATTGTCAGAGAGGTAGCCACCACTAAGTAGCTCCTTCCTAAGAGGTTAGAAACATTTTATAATAACTAGTTTGTAGAATCCATCGAAATCACCCAACAGGCACCACATTTCACACATCATGTTGAGTTGTGGGAGAAAGAATCTTAAATTAGAATGCACCCTTTTGTGAGAGTAACGACATTTTGGAGAAACAAAAATGCCTATGATAAGTGATATACCTGCTGGAGGTATAGAAATGTTGCCAGCATATCAGAAGGTTGGTCCAGACCCCAAGAGATATCTAGGGAACAACCCAAAAACTGAGTAGCTCTGAGGTAATGGCAGAAAAATTGAGAAGGAATGTGAAGGAAAAAGTCTTGCAATCAGACTAAACTCACAGGATAACTACGAACCAAGAGTGACAAAGTTCTGGATAGTTCCTTATTCTAAAGAGGCTAGAAGCTCATGTAACACTAGAAGGTTATTTTATTGGGAAAAGAGAATGCTATGTGCATCTTGCAGATGCAAACTGCTCTTGCACGTGATGGGAAAAAGGGCTTGCAAAAAGAAGCCATGTGTGCAGCATCAACGCACACAACATTCTCTTTTTCCCAATGCATTAACCTTCTAGTTGTGGCCAAATAGCACTTGGGTCACAGTGGGAAGGCTTTCAGTAGCAGACACTTAACAAATCTTCCACAATTTGCGCTATTGTACCAGAATTAGATCTTGGACCTATGCTAAGATGTGAGGTGTTTCCACTGCAAGACATCAAGCAGTGTCTTTAGCATTCAGAGTTGACAAACTTGAGAAACACCTTGACCAGGGAGAAATAGTCAGAAATAAATGAACAAATAATAATAATAATAACTCTAGAAGATTATAAATAGGAAACCCTGCTATCACGACACTGGAGGTGCAAGCCTTCACTTTTTTATTTTTCATTATAATTTGCAAAAAATCCCTCAAATCCTAGCCTGTCACATTTTTGCATTTAGCAATAGTTAAAGCCTTTTTTAATTTGGTCACGTATGAATCCCAATGGATAGTTGGTATTATATATTCCATACATAACAATTAGGAAGCAAAAATAAGCAAATGCAATGTTTCAATTGTAACTTCTTATCAGGAAATGTTAGTTACAGTAACAACAATGGTATCCCAATTGCATAAGCCATATGTATCTCCTATGGAAAGGTTGATTGTAATCCTTGTGTGAGCAAAAATCTCAATAAATATCAACATAAAGAACTAATATGCAGCGGAATTGTTGTAGAAACTGTTTTATAAATGGGAAAGGTAGTGAATTATGGAATAGCATATCATGCGTACTACCTATTTAGTTGCTTACCCTGCAATATCATTTTCAGTTTCTTTAATATTTGGGTACACTGCTAGGTTATGATATAGTCGTTTATATGCAAATTTTAGTTATTTTTTAGTATATAGTCATTTATATGCAAATTTTAGTCATTTTTTAGTAACTAATTAGGTTGGATATGTATAAATGCTACCTCGCTATCGAGTTTGATTCCTAGAAAAAAGGACATGCAATTTTAAATAAATGAGAACATGTTTCAAAATGAACAATAATAGAATATTGGCCAAAAATTTTCTTTGCTTTCACGCCGAGGTATGAGGCTGAAGTCTGTAAAAAGTAGGCATGTTTGTTTTTTAAATAAGCTGAACGAAAAAACCCAAAGTTTTATTATATTTTTCCACTGCCATTTCTTAAATAGATGCTTTGTTCTTAAAACCATCAAAAACCTTTACTTACAGACTTGCTTTAGGATCAATGAAAGAGGACCCTTACTAATTTCTTACAAAGCTTACCAGACCTCAAGTGATAGTGATAAAGTCTGATGTTACTGTTGCACATCATCTAGCGTACACACCATTGTTTGTTGTTGTGACAAGGGTTATTGTACAATCAACATTGACTTAACTATCATTGACACTTCACTATCACTGTATGTCATTGTGCTGAATCTAATACATCATCCCATCATAGATTATAGACAGATAGAAGGTAATTACAGTCACCTTCCTGAGTCATTGTCTTGCTAATGTTTTTCCACTACTGTCATCCAATTGTCAATTTCAAGGATTCATTGCAACAACTTGCAATATATATACAAGGTAAGCTATTTAATCTTTTGCCCATATTAAATAGTGATGAAATTGTTGCACATATTCAAAACATCTTCAAATACTGAATGTTATTACTCTTCAAATCCTAGACTTCGGATTAGGTCTGAAAATCTTTATTTCTTTGAGAGCCAAAACAAACAACAAATAGAAATGTAATATTCGTAATAGAATATTAAAAGTGATAAAATTGTAAACCAGAATTTAAGAATTAAATAATTTGTAATGGAAACATGTACACTGTATGTGTTTTTGTTTATGGTATGATATTAAGAGATTAAAATACATCTTGTAACTTGCCTTAATCATGGAAAATGGATTTTTATATTTGTGGAGATGAGAATTTGGACTTTTCTCTATAATTTCTTTGGTTGATGAATGCTTTTCAATTCCTTCAATGGATAAATTCTGTAATTGCAATCGCAAGTGTATAATGGAATGAAAAATATAGTCATTATCACCTTTCAAACAATGCAATCCTTTCCAACAATCTTCTCCAATGTGTGTCACAACAAAAACACTATCATACCATTGTCTTATATAATACTACTGTTATTGCTATGTCACATATCTTCTCAAGCCTACAAGGTATCTTGGTGTGAGGGATTCTGACATCAACATAGGTAGTTGTCAAGTATAGTCTTTGTTGCTTATTAAGGTCAAGACTTCCATCAATGCAAAAACTTGCAAGGCCTTTTATATGCTACTTCTGTCTAATATAGATTGAAAAGGCTTGTAGCATGAGAACTATGAGTAGTAGTCCTCTGTCTATTCATATTGCTGCATACAGAGGAAGCCTTTGAAAAAATTATTATATTCCCAATAATGACGCTATAGTGAAGCCAACTTAAACACAAAATTATGCTCAAATACCTTACATATTGCATAGTTTTAATGCTTCTGAAACTACAATACTTAGACACTCATTATTGGTTGATTATAGAGATGTGCCTAAATTCATTGTCTCCAGATTGCGACTGTCCAGTTGATGGCAGCCATAAATCACCAAGATAGGGAAGCCTATAGAAGGCATTCACAATAGAAATGCAGAAGCTTTGTATGCCTTAGTCTGGCTCCTGACGGTCGAATCATTTTGTCATCCGCCATTTATAGCGATCTGCATAGGATGCCCTTACACGTTCATGATTTGGAGGATCAAAATCGGCATTGTTCTGTGCCATCACAACAGAGTGAAGGACATGAAAAGATCATCTTTGAAGCATAGCTAAAAAATGAAATCTAACAGGACATCCATACGCATGGAATTACCATTTCTAGCTCCTTTACAAGATGTTTGGCCCCTCCATTATGCCTGAGTCGCTTCCAGGGCTTCAGAAACTATAATACGTATGACTAGACCTTGAAATATTTAGATTCAAACTCCATAATTCTGAATCAATTGTTTGAATTATTCATATTTATAATGGTGCTAGGTTTTAGATGACTGAATTGATGACCAAAAAAGTGCAGTAGAATGACTAAATTGATGAACAAAAAAGTGCAGAAGAATCATGATCTAAAAGGGGTTGCAGACATATCAGTAAAACAGTTATCGGCAGATCTGAAATAGGTCATATTCCCTTGCCCTAACCAGAGATGACTGAAATGCTTCAAGGAGCTGTAAAAAATATTTTGGGGAATGTTCAAATAGTCCGCAAGATAAAAGGATCACTGGGAGGTTGGAGAAAAATGGGGGCAGAGAACACTTCATCAGAACAAGAATCGTCATTCTAGGGGCTGAGGAAGGAATTTTGGAAGGAGAGATTTTCGTATTTGAACAAGTATAAGCAGATCCTTGGTAGGGACAAACATCTACCCAAGTGGACCAATGCAGATGTGGAGGAGTTCTTCCAATTGGATCCCGTCTATGGCCCTCAGCTTAAGCTCATGCGAGAAGCTACCAAGATAGTAGCCACTGGGAGTCTGATCGGTGTGGTTTCAATAGTTGGGGTTTCATGGAAATATTCTAGACATGGAATCGGAGCTATATTGTACTTCGGTGCAGGAGCTGATTTTGGTTGGGTTTTTGGGAAGGAAATTGCAAACCATACACTTTTTCTATATAATTTTGACTCCATGGATGCCCAGCTGAAGTTTTTTGAGTGGTGGGAAAAGAAATCTGAAGGTAGCTCTTGAGTTTCCTAGCAGAAACTTTGGTTTCTCACCATGCATGCTTGCAAAGTTCATAGAATCATTTCAATGAATTGATGTTTGTTTTTATATTATTTGAAAAAAATAAGATAAAAGGATCACTGGTGTAAGTTCTAAATACAAGCCAACCCAAAAGGAAATTCAAGACATTCATGTATTAACAACTCATCCTTGCTGATTGATTTGTAGCCCCAAGAGGATCGAAATAGCTCCTCACTTCACAAGATAGAAAATATGCTAAAATTCAAGGATTAGAGTGATATTCCAGAGAGATGAAGGCTTATGATACAATTCTGGAAACGTCATCAACTGCTCATGCTATTTATTTTAGAGCCAAACTGTTAGTGAAATGTGATACCACCAAAAATTTAATGCTTAGTAATAAAGTCCTAATCAGGGCTGAAATTATATATATATATATATGGTTTTCAAAAAAGCCTGAATGGATCGTTAACAACCCTTATTATTCATCGATTTATATTAATCATAGAGACAAGGGTGTTGCTCAGAAATTATGCTCAGGGAGCTATTTGAATTATACAAGGATTTCCTCTTGCTAGTTTCTGTAGCCCTAGTTCTTACACACTGTTTAGCAATGAACCTATTGGCCGCAGAGGAAATCCTTGTATAAAAGACGATACCCTTAAGGGGATGAAAGTCTACTCCTTGCAATTATGAAACCAAACCAAATACTAAGAAATACACAGGAAATGGACCCAGAGATAAAGAAGTTGCTTCAAAAATATTAAAGAGGTTGTTAATGCTCGAAACTTACAAAGATCAAGACCCTTGCTGCCATAGATGGAAGAAGAAATTACTGCACGTGAAGAGAGAGAGGAAATTGTTTCCATGTTGTTGACTAATATATTTCCCTTGGGCCTGATAGAATAAGACCCACAACAAAAGCCCTAATCACTAAGCCAGTGGGAGATGTGTTTTGGGCAGGAGATTTTTTATTTTAACTCGAGGTCTAAAATTTAAATGAAAATTGAATACTCCATCCTTCCATTTTTCCAGCATCATTTTTAATATCATACTTATTGTTTTTTTGATGGATGGTGAGCACACTTCTTAATTCTTTGTAATGTTAACAATTGTTTAAAAGGAAGTTTCAAAAATCAATTCAATTTCATTCTAATAAATTTATTTTAAAAACATTGACGATGAACCACATAGAAAGGTGTCCAGCTTAAAAAAATTGTGATTTATGTAGAAGAGTTTTTAAAGAAATTAATTAATTAATTATTAAAATAAAATTGAGATAAAATAGTAAATTTAGGAGAGGTTTTTTCCACCTATGGTTTTGCTCATGGTATTCCACCGTGCCAACAAGGGGGAATTAACCTGATCGTAGGTCCCAACTAGACCTTCTCTCATTTGGAATGGTTAATCCCACAGGCTTTAAGGATTGTTATAAGGGTTAGGGGAATAATGAGTTAGTGGTTAAGGTATTAAGGATTAGGGGCTTAGGGGTTAGGGGAATAAGGGCTTAGGAGTTAGAGGTTTAGGGTTTAGGGGTTAGGGGAGTAATGAGTTAGTTGTTAAGGGGTTAGGGATTGGGGGCTTAGGGGTTAAGGGGTTAGGGGATTTAGGCGCATTTAGGGGTTAAGGGAATAATGAGTTAGGGGTCAAGGGATTAGGGATTCGGGTTGGGGGAATAATGAGTTAGTGGTTAAATGATCCGGATTTACAGAACGCATGTATTAAACACATAACCATAAATACAGAGATGCAGCGGAAATAACATTTCATTTCATTAATATCAAAGAACTGAAATTTGCTTACAGACAATGGAAATAAAACTAGCTAGGGTACTGGTAGCTATCTCTGAGAAGAGATGTGGTGGCTACAGACCTCTGAACTGCTTTACAATGAGGCGCGAGGGCCTATTTATTATTGAGAAACAATGGAGAACCCTAACCCTAGGAGATGAAGCGCCAAAACTATGGGCCCCGTTTGGGTAAATTGGTGTTTCAACTTCCCAGGGACGTAACTTTGGCATACTATCTCCGCTGACTTTATGACAGCATCATTAGAAAGTTTCATCCAGGACTACATCACGGACAAAATTTTACTGTAATTCTACTGCGTTTGCACTCCAAAAACGCTGCTTTTTAGGGCCTCAAAACGGCTCCGGAAGTTCAGGACCCGAAAAACTGCTAAAAATAGTAAGTTATGCCAAAACTGGAAAACTGAAAGAGACAATGGTGGGGGCCCAAGTGGAATAGGCGGGTGGCCACCAATATCCACCTGGATCATTCCTCCCCCCTTAGGAAGCAATGGTCCCCATTGCGTTAAGTTCCTCCATGAGATGAGGAAATTTCTCATTAACTTGGTCCTCGGCAGAACCACTTTCCAGCAGTGAGGTTGGTCACCTGACAACCTGACATGGGGCTTTGGTTATCACGTTGATGGAAAGTGTTTCAGATTTCAGTGTCCAGAATACAACCGTGGGTGGCCTGCTCCATGTACTGGTTTAATCATGCAAAAACGTCGTTTAGGGCCTCAAACGGCCCGAAGTTCGGTGGACCCGAAAACTCGCTAAAAATAGTAAGTTATGCCAAAACGGAAAACCGGAAGAGAATAATGGTGGGGGCTTCCGGCGGGAATAGGGCGGGTGGCCACCAATATCCACCGGATCCATTAAATGGTTAGGGATTTGGGGGTTAGGGGTTAGGGGATTTAAGTGCATTTAGGGGTTAGCAAAATAATGAGTTAGTGGTTAAGGGATTAGGGATTGGGGGCTTAGGGGTTATGGGATTTAGGCATAGTTAGGGGTTAGGTGAATAATTATTTAGTGGTTAACGGATTAGGGATTAGGGGGTTAGGGGTTAGGGTATTTAGCATTTAAGGATTTGAGGGGTTAGGGGTGAGGGGTTAATGGGTTATGGGTTAAGAATTAATGGTTTAGGTGTTTAGGGGTTAAGGGGTTAGGGGTTTAGGTGTTAGTGGTTTAGGGTTTAAGGGTACAACAAAGATAATGATTATAGGGTATAACAACACTATAAGGTTTATAGGTTGACTGATATTGACACTGATAGGGTAAGCTTCAATAGTGAAGTTGTTTTTGATGAGGAGGTTGGACCTTTCCAAACTTCTCCTAAGTTTTGAATTACTTAGAAGCTAGAAGGGGTTAAGGATTCAGGTGTCAAGCTTTAGGTAGCACTTGAAGAGGGGTGGAAGGTTTTGAGCATGAGGAGTCTCCTAGACTAGTAATTTATGATCTAGATATAGGTGGTTGAAGTCATGGTGACAATACTGACTTCCGAACATTCTGTAGAAGATCCACAGAATTTGCAGAGCTTGTCAGGTAGGGAAGCTACATTGAACACCATTTTATCAAGGACAAGTTTGGAGAGTGTAAAGGGTCCTTCAGTTTTTACTTTCAGACATATGTGGACCAATGAACATGACATCAATCATTGGTGCTAGGTACTTCCTTCAGTTTGTTCATTATTTCAGTAGAAAAATGTGGGTACATTTTCTATAATTAAAATATGATGTGTTTAATGAATTTCAAAAGTTCAAAGCATTAATACAAAAATAGTTAGGTTGTCATATTTCCTCTCTTAGATATGATACTAGTGGGGAATTCTACTTAAAATATTTCAATAAATTTTGTGCTAAACCTGGGGTCCAAAGACAATATACTACACCTTACACTCCAAAACAAAATGTATTGGTTGAGAGGCAAAACTATACTATCACAAAGATGGCTAGGTGTAAGTTGTAGAGGAAGTCTATTCCAAGTAGGTTTCGAGCTGAGGCAATGTTCACAATAGTATACCTATTGAATAGATCTCCCACGACGACGATGAAGTAGAAGGTCACAAAGAACCATGGTTTGGAAGAAATTCCACATAAATCATCTTAAATTTTTTGTTTCTATTGCCTATACTTGGATTCTATAAGAAGATAATTCTCCTAAGTTTTTAATTACTTAGAAGCTGGAAGGGCTTTAGGATTCAGGTGTCAAGCTTCAGGTAGCTGCACTTGAAGGGGGGTGGAATATTTTGAGCATGATGAGTCTCCTAGACTAGTAATTTATGATATAGATATAGGTGGTCCATGTAATGGTGAAAATACTGACTTTCGAACATATTGTAGAAGATCCACAGATTTTGTAGAGCTTGTCAGGCAGGGAAGCTACATTGAATACCATTTTATGAAGGACAAGCTTGGAGAGAATAGAGGGTCCTTCAGTTGGTACTTTCAGACATATGTGGACCAATGAACATGACATCAACCACTGGTGCTAGGTACTTCCTTCCTTTTGTTGATTATTTTAGTAGAAAAATGTGGATATATTTTCTATAATTAAAATATGATGTGTTTAATGAATTTCAAAAGTTCAAAGCATTAATAGAGAAACAATTAGGTTGTCATATTACCTCTCTTAGCTATGATACTGGTGGGGAATTCTACTTAAAATATTTTAATAAATTTTGTGCTAAACATGGGATTCAAAGACAATATACTACACCTTACACTCCACAACAAAATGTATTGGTTGAGAGGAAAACTTGTACTATCACAAAGATGGCTAGGTTTAAGTTGCAGAGGAAGTCTATTCCAAATAGGTTTTGAGCTGAGGCAATGTTCACAATAGTATACATATTGAATAGATCTCCCACGATGGTGATGAAGTAGAAGGTCACAAAGAACCATGGTTTGGAAGAAAGTCCAAGTAAGTCATCTTAAAGTTTTTGGTTGTACTGCCTACACTTGGATTCTAGCTAATAAGATAATTCTCCTAAGTTTTGAATTACTTAGAAGCTGGAAGGGGTTGAGGATTCAAGTGTCAAGCTTCAGGTAGCTGCACTTGAAGGGGGGTGGAATATTTTGAGCATGATGAGTCTCCTAGACTAGTAATTTATGATATAGATATAGGTGGTCCATGTAATGGTGAAAATACTGACTTTCGAACATATTGTAGAAGATCCACAGATTTTGTAGAGCTTGTCAGGCAGGGAAGCTACATTGAATACCATTTTATGAAGGACAAGCTTGGAGAGAATAGAGGGTCCTTCAGTTGGTACTTTCAGACATATGTGGACCAATGAACATGACATCAACCACTGGTGCTAGGTACTTCCTTCCTTTTGTTGATTATTTTAGTAGAAAAATGTGGATATATTTTCTATAATTAAAATATGATGTGTTTAATGAATTTCAAAAGTTCAAAGCATTAATAGAGAAACAATTAGGTTGTCATATTACCTCTCTTAGCTATGATACTGGTGGGGAATTCTACTTAAAATATTTTAATAAATTTTGTGCTAAACATGGGATTCAAAGACAATATACTACACCTTACACTCCACAACAAAATGTATTGGTTGAGAGGAAAAATTGTACTATCACAAAGATGGCTAGGTTTAAGTTGCAGAGGAAGTCTATTCCAAATAGGTTTTGAGCTGAGGCAATGTTCACAATAGTATACCTATTGAATAGATATCCCATGATGGTGATGAAGTAGAAGGTCACAAAGAACCATGGTTTGGAAGAAAGTCCAAGTAAGTCATCCTAAAGTTTTTGGTTCTATTGCCTACACTTGGATTCTAGCTAATAAGATAACCAAATTAGATCCAAAGAGCAAAGCTAATGATTGTAGGGTACAACAATAGTATAAGGTTTATAGGTTGATTGATATTGACACTGATAGGGTAAGCTTCAATAGTGAAGTTTTTGTTGATGAGGAGGTTGGACCTTTCCAAAATTCTCCTAAGTTTTGAATTACTTAGAAGCCAAGTGCCAATGTGTGTCAGGGAGTGTTATGCATGTTATGAAGTGGCAGGGCATGTCAAAAAGTGCTAATTAGAGAGTTCCAATGCATGTTGAGGAGTGTTAAGGAGTACTAGGACAACACAAGGAAGAACTAGGTAAAAATACATGGAAATGAATCAATATGAGGGTATGTAGGGAGTGGAAATGAGTGATAGTTGTCATGCCAAAGAGGGAGTGAGAAGGTATTCTAAGTAGTCACACACCTTATTGACCACTCAATTTTTACCATTCTCACACCATAACAAAAAACCATAAAAATTTCATTCTTAAAATCTATTGTGTAGTTTCCTAATGTCATTCAAGTAGAATCTCTCAATTACTTATGTTAGTAATGGTGAGATCATTTTTTTATTCTCTTAAAGGAACTCTTTCTAGACATGCACCCCATCAAACATAAATCATCGAGTAAAAAAAAATGGAAATGAATGAATAAGAGGGTGTGTTGGGGGTGTTAGCGAGTGTCAAGCATGGCAAGGGGGGAGTGACAAGGCATACTAGGGAATTCTATGGCATTTCAATAAGTGTCAGGGTGTGCTAATATGTTCCAGATAATGCCAAGGCATGCCAGGCATGCCAAAACATGCCATGTTTTAAGGAGGGAGAGTTTGAAAGTTCTAGGTGTGCTAAGGAGGGAGTGACAAGGTATGTTAGGCAATTCTAAGGCATGATAGAGTGCTAGGAAAGAATGACAAATTGTGCCAAGTTCTGGGGTGTGCCAATGTGTGCCAAGGAGTGTTAGGGAGTGCTAGAGAAACACAAGGTAGCACTATGTCACAATGCATGGAAATGAATGAATAATAGTGTGTGACAAGGAGTTTCAATGAGTTCCATGTGTGATAAGGATGAGTGACAAGGCATGCTTGGAAGTGATAAGGAATGATAGAGTGCTAGGGTGGGATGCAGCCAAGATGTGCCAACGCATGTAAGGAAGTGTTAACTAGGAGTGCCCGGGAAACATAAGGGAACACTACGTCAAAATGCATGGAAATGAACAAATAAGAGTTTGGGATTGGAAGTGTCAGTGACTTCCAGGTGTGCTAAGAAGGGATTGAAAATGTATGCTAGGCAGTGTTAAGGCATTCTAGAGGCCAGGGCGACATGCCAAGATGTCCTAGGTGTTAGGGTGTACCAACACGTGCCAAGGAGTGTTAAGGAATGATATGGAAATACAAGGGAACACTTGGCAAAAATGCATGAAAATGAATGAATACGAGTTTGTGACTGGGATTCTCAATGAGCTCTAGGTGTGCTTAGGAGAGAGTGAAAAGGTATTCTAGGTAGTACCAATGAATGCTAGAGTGCTAGGGTGGCATGCCAAGATGTGTCAAGTGTTAGGGTGTGCCAATGCATGCTAGGGAGTGTTAGGGAGTGTCAGGTAAACACAAGGAAGCAATAAATCAAAATGCATGGAAATGAATGAATAAGAGTGTGTGATATGGAGTGTCAATGGGTTCTAGGTGTGTTAAGGAGGGAGTGACAAGGTTATATGCTAGGTAATGCCAAGGTATGTTAAACTACCAAGGTGTGTAAGGAAGTGCTACTGTGTGTTAGGGAGTGTAAAATCATGTCAAGGAATGTAGGGGATGCTAACACATGCCAAAAAATTCCAAGGAATTTAAGAAATATCAGGTGTTATGGCATGTCAAGATGTAAACTGTTTCTTAGTTGTTTTACGACCACAGTTGTATGTGATGAGCCTTGTCTTGGTAACTTTTTAAGTGGGATCAATTGAGATTGAACATGAGTAGTCTAATATGAGTTACATGTAGTTCTTAGGTGAACAAGGCATATGTTGAATTTCCATGACACATGAGAATTTGGGTTCGGTCTTAGAATCTTTGATGCAAACACACTCAAGTGACACAACACTTCAAATTTTCACAATGAAATCTACACACATCAGGGAATCAATTAGTGCACATGAAATTTTTTAACTTTTTCAAACCTTTCTTCGTTAAATTACAAATTGTAATAGAATAGGCTAGAGCTCTCATACCAGGGATGATGGCCCTTTACGGTCACACTGATACAAGGAATACAACTAGGGCTTGGTGTTAGTCCTTTGACAACCAATATACCTTGAACAAGACAACACTTGACCCAATTTTTGATGGTGGACACACATAGCCCTTTCAATCCACATGTCTTGAACACATCTGGTAGGTCCTCTTTCCTCCCATTATGCAACTCCTCAATATGCCTCTATCAATGAACTAAAATCCTTTATGTTACTAAACTCGGCTCAAAAAAAAATTCCCTCTATCTACCTCTTTTTTCCTTTAAGGTCTGCAACACTTAAAGTTTTCGATTAGCTGTTCACAACTCTGTTGTGAACAACTCTTTGGTTTACCCACTTTTGCCATACTGCTACTGCAAGATGCCAAGTCTAGGGATATGGAGGTTTCCCTTCTTCTCAATGATGCAATACTCTACAATACAATGAACTAGGGCTAGTTGGCTAGCCCACTTGACTATAACTTTAGTTCTTCAAATTCTGCACGTCCTTAGGCCCAATACACCTACCCTTCTACCAGTCTTGTTTTCCTTCAGAAGTATAGGACTTAGAGCTCTTCTTTGACAGTCACCTAACAACCCTCCAATTGTACTTGGACTGCCATCAATTTTCCAAACCATAGTAAATTTTTTTACTGATCTAGTGCCCACAACAATGCCCCCATCTAGGGCTCTTCAAATATGCCACCTAATAGTGATTTGAGTCCTCTCAAAATCACTACTCTTGTGTACCAATTTTTTGTTGTCGAATCTATGAACAAATCTGAACTACTCATCTTATCATCCTTCTAACAATTTGTAGATGACTGAATTAGGGTCACAAATCATCCATTAACAGTCCATTCACTAATTGTTTATAGGCTGCTTCAGATCTCTGTCCAAAACTCTATGGGAAATCCAACAAAATCAACTCCTCTTCATGTCAATCCATTCCTCATATGGCACATTTATTCTGCTCCATCTTCTACTCAGGTTCCACCTTCCTTTGGATTTTCTATCTCCACACATACTTATGCAAACCATCTTCCAAATTTGTGGTATATATTGCAGAGATAAACCTCTATCTAAGGGTCACAACCCCTCTTCTTCTATGCAAATTTGTCACAGTATTAATGACATACCTTATGGATTGAACATGCTAGGAAACCTCCCTAAATAGGGAATTATACTTCTATTCTAATTGCTTTAGAACAAACCATGTCCACCCATATCAAAAAATAAAAATCTTTCCTCTATAAGAGATTCGGCCTAGCTCATATGGATCCATAGATTCTGGTCATTTATTTGATTGAATCTTGACTTGAACTTTAGATCTCTACAACCCTCAAACTGCGGTTACTTCAGTCAATATTCCACCTGTGACTACTTTTGTTCTGGCCCTAAATTCTAGTGCAGACCCTCCTCCATTTGTGTTGGTATTTATCACAGACCTCGCAACCTAGTAACCAGCACAAGGTAGGGTCTCAACACATGCGGACTTCTGTGTGTTTCAAAATTTGATGCGGACTTCACACATAAACACAACTTAAATCACATGCCCAAATTCTCATGAGTCACCTCTCTTGAGCTTTATCTGCCCTAAGAGAACCACAATATTCCATCCTACTTCCTATCTTGAACCCATTAAGGTATGTGACACTCTTGTGAACCCTCACATGATGATCTTACTCTTGGTGGATGATCATGGCCTCCCTTTAGCAACACTTACTCAAACCTCTAACTAGACCTACTTTAGGACTACATCTCTCCTAGCCTCCTTGATAAAATGAGCTCATTCTCACTTGATGTTCTTGCCTTCATACTAAGGCCTCCTTAAATAGCTTTTCCTAGCTAGGCCTCTTAAGAACACCCTAGAACTTACAAATTTTATATACTTAGATCTTAGGAAATATTATTTTTCTGTTTAATTTTATTTTAGATTTTAAACCTCATCTTAGGTCCAAAGCCCCTTCACTTGGGTTATTTTCCCACAAAACATTTTGTGGTCAAAATCACACAAACCCATCTCACTAGGATTTTGGAGTACCTCCCAAGCTACACAATTTAACAACATAGTCTAGTTGTAGTAATCGTAACTTGGTCAAGCTCCTATAGTCAAGCGAGGACTTGGTTGGGTTCCCAAGTTAAAATTAAGTAAGGGTAGTTGTGAGGGCATGATAACTAGGAAGGGTTAGGGAATGCCAAGAAATGAAAAGGCGTGCTAACACATGCTGAACAATGTCAATGCATGTTGAGGAGTGTTAAGGAGTGTCAAGGTATCACAAGGGAGAACTAGGTCAAAACGCATGGAAATGAACAAATAAGAGTGTGTTCCAAGGAGTCTCAGTGAATTCAAGTGTGCCAAGGATGAAGTGTGTTAGAAAAAGTTCATAATAGGATTTGTAAGAGACTAGCCTACGATTGCGATAAGGGGCTCTGTTAGACTCATGTATTTCACAGTATCACAAGGTGATTGATCACTGATTAGAATATTGTTCATATACTGAAAATAATATTCTATGGCTGTCATTTATTTTCAGAGAAGAAAGGGAGACCCTGACTGTCAAAGAGCATCAAATGAATCAATTTTCCTTATAGTTTAGTGGAAAGGAGAAAAATTGTTGCTGGAAAGGTGTGATGGGGATCAAACTTCATTTCTGCCCTCGTTCCATTTCATTTCATTCACCCCCTTTGTCCCCCTCGTTTCCTCCATATTCTCCCATGCTTTGAAACCCATTCCCCGCCATGCTTCTCTTCCATTTCATCTTCCATTTTGAAAGATACGTTACCTTACCTTTCTTCCGCCTTTCATGATCAAAGTGGGGCCCTCATCGCATTTCGCAGACTTTATGTATTTGGCATTGGAACTAAAATTTAAATAATGCGATCGCTGATTTGCGATATCGCATCGCATTGTTTTACCTTGTGAGTGCCCGCAATCTATTTTATTTAGTTTGTGATGCGGTAAGTCAGCCGCACCTCAGCAGCTCCGCCCCATTACATAGCCATTGCAATACATTGTTATATCATATAAAACTTCATAACACTGACCGCTTAAAAACCTTCCGTCGATTCATAACACTCCGCCAAATGCCAGTGGGCCCCTCTTCCCCACACTTCGCAAATTTAAGGAGTTAACCCCGTAGATTATAAATAAAACTTAAGAATTTCAAAGTACGCCTGCGATCCACTCCCACTTCTTCCCTACCACATCACTCATCTCCTCCCCCGTGGATTGTACTTCGCAGATTTTAGATTTTACATTTTCCACGCTTATAACTAAACACTACGAATTGCGATGTGCACTGCGGTCCCATCCCAATTACCCTCCATGTCACCACCCCATCGCATCACATCGTTGATCGTATTCTTTATAAACTAATTAACTGTAAAGGTTGTGAAGTGCGCGGATGCAATGCCACTTCATAACTAAATTCTACATAATTTTAGGTCTCGGTGAACGAGTTGTCACTATGTTTTGTGTGTATAACAGGTCAATTAGGGACTACGAGGTTTATAGCTCATTTCATGAATAAATAGGCCAAAAGACCGGGCAATAAGCAAAGGCTTTCCACCTCATTACACCATCGTCATCTTTAAATCCAACGACCTACGTTTCATTATGACCCCCCTTTACAATATTCCTTACTTTATCGTTGAAGGGGGGGTCCGAAACGAATGGTTTTCAAGAAAGGGACCCCCTTATGTGTCAATATCTCATGAATTGACACCCCCCCCCCCCTTTTATATTACCACTTACCACTTCATAAGGGTCCGAAATACCACTTTTCTCCTCGAAACTGTTTTCCCCAAATGAAAAACCATTTTTTAGCCAGTTTTACCAGTTCGTTTTCGAGGGAGATTTCGGGCAGATGGGAACGAATTTTGAAAAAAAGAGAGAATTTTTTATTCAGCACAGGTTGAAGAAAAAAATCCTCTCCCAGATTTTGAACAAGTGTCTTCAGTTGGGATAATCAAAAGCCATCTCTCAGCCCTATTTTTCGGATTTCTGTTTTTTCTGTGTTGGTCATGATTTTGCGGCAATTGTTGTGGAGCACTGGAGATGAATTTTGAAAATCCAAGAGAGGTTTTTGACCAGAACGAGGCAAAGAACAATAAAATATCTCATATTTTTCATAGGTGTCACCATTGGGGACAAAAAAATGTCTGATTTGACCTCTATTTTCAGCAATTTCGCCCATTTTTCACGGCATGACAAACATCCCAGGATTTTCAGGAATTTGTTTTTTGATGATGGTTCTTAGATGTGAACAAGGATAATATATTTCGGAAACTTTTTTCCATAAAAATAGTTCCAGACAATATGACATTAGGACAACAAAGCAATCAGTGCTGCATTGGAGTTAATGATCCAGCCAAGGTGGTGCAAGAAAGGTTGGGACAGACATCAATTTTGCCTCACTTTGTCTTTTTGGAATTTTAAAAGCCCAATTATGTTCACCTTATAATTCAAGAAGGGTAATTGAAGTTAATACAACCAACAGTGGCTAACAAATTCACCTCATCATAGCCTTGCATGGCCATACTTGTCCATTTTCTGCTTAAATTGTAATCAATGAAAGTTTTCCAGGGTAGATTAGGGCAAAACGACTTAGTTGTTAGTTAAATACCACTAGAATTCTCATTATAAAAGGTTGGATATTTTAGCACATGTATTGTAAGAACTACTATTGAAGCACTTTAATTTTTGGAGCTGGACATCAATAATCAAAGACTGTTTACAGGATTCTTGAGTTGTGTCAAAATGGTGATGTGTTTCATCTTTGTTTAAATGCTTCCATTGTTTTCTATGTTGTGTATCTGCTCATCTAATTGTAAATCAGAAATTTTAGATTAAGATTCATTGTCGGAGTGCCTTAATTCTATCTGCATTTACAATCTAAATGTTTTCTGTTGAATTCTGATTAAAGAATTCTTAATTGCTCTTTAGACACTACGAAACCTTACTGTTTCTTTCACCTCATAATTCATACAGCTCTTAAAATCCATTTAGCATAGTTAGCTTGCCCTGTGATTTTCTCTTGATTTTGATGTGCCATTCCAGCCTTTGACTCCATCGCCCAATGGAATAGCTTCTGTAACCCTATCTATCCAACCACACAATCAATCAAAAAAACAACCCCCATCACTCTAACTAGCCTAATATCAGTACGTATAACCAGCAAGTTAAATCAATTTAAATCATAAAACAAAGAGAGCCCTCTCTGAGTCTAAGAAGGCCAGGTCCTAGACTCCAAAGTGGTTTGATGTTGTTCTTTATAGTTTAGTTTTGCCAATCTTCTAAATTATAGAGTGCAAACAGGCTCGACAAAGCAATTTTAAACATAGGGAGACTTTGTGTTGGGCACAACACTATTTTTCCTTTATCTATTATTTTTATATGAAATGTGGCACACTTTGGCCGAATGCTCATGTTTTAAACTATTTTAGACAATTCAATATTGTACATTGTTATGTATAAGTTTTGGGGAACTTGAATTGTGCCAACCTATATCTTGTGTGTCTTGTGTATCCTGTGGTTCTTGCAAACTCTAAGTTAATGCTCCACTATTTATATGAACTAGACATACATGTGAAATATTGCCTATGTAAGCTATGTTTCTTAGTTGTTTTATGGCCATGGCTAGATGTGATCCTTGTCTTGGTAAGTTCTTAAGTGGGAAAATTTCAGCTTGGACATGACTGGCCTAAGATGAGGTATAGGAAGTTCTTAGGTGAACAAGGCACAACCTACTTGTAGTAGGTGCAATTGATCAAGTTGTTACGGCTGAAGTAGACCAACGTCACATGAACTGGAGTAGCTAAGGACTTGATTGGGTTCCCAAGTCATGAAAAAATGTAAGGATATTTGTGAGGGCATGAGTGCCAAGGAATTCTAGTGAATGTTAAAATGTGCAAGATAGTTCGAAGGCATGTAAAATATGCTAATATGTGTCAAGTGCTAAGGCATGCCAATATCTGCAATGGTGTGACAATACATGCCAGGGACTATCAAGGAAACAAAAAGGAGAAACAAGTTAAAATACAAGGAAATGAACACATCATAGGGTTAATAAGTCATCAATTTACATTTTCCAAGAGGGGCATGCTATGCACACCAACACTAGGTGGAAATGAGTGTCAAGTGCCAAGTGTTAGTGCATTCTAAGTGCCAAATCATCCTCTGTAACTTCTCTTGTACTTTCCAATAAATGATCTCAAATAACTTTAATATTAAACCATGCCAAAGCATATTGAGGCATCTTAATGAATGATATACATGATAATGATCATGGCCTCTTTAGGACTACATGTCTCTTCGCCCCCTTATCAAATGAGCTCCTTCTCACTTGATGTTATTTCCTTCATCCTAAGGACTCCTTAAATATTTTTTCCTAGACCTCTTAGGAACCCTCTAGAACTTACGGGTTTTATCCACTTAGACCTTAATTAGGAAATATTAATTTTCCTTTTTAATTTTCTTTTAGACTTTAAACCCCGTCTTGGGTCCAAAATCCCTTTTCTTTGCTTCTATTCCCACAAAGCCTTTTGTGACCAAACTCACACAAAGCCATCTCACTAGGCTTGTGGAGTACCTCCCAAGCTACACAATTCAACAATATAGTCTAGTTGTAGTAACTATAACTTGGTCAAGCTCTTGTAGTCAAGTGAGGGCTTGGTTGGGTTCCCAAGTAAAAAATTAAGGGTAGTTGTGAGGGCATGAGAGCTAGGGAGGGTCAGGGCATGCAAAGGAATGAAAAGGCATGCTAACACATGTCGGAAAATGTCAATGCATGTTGAACTAGAGTGTTAGGAAGTGTTGGGGCATATCAAGGGATAAATAGGTCAAAATGCATGGAAGGGAACAAATAAGAGTGTGTCCAAGGGAGTGTTAGCGAATTCAAATGTGCTAAGGATGAAGTGTGTTAGGAAAATTTTATAATAGGATTTACAAGAGGCAAGCCTATGGTTGTTATAAGGGGCTCAACATAACAATTTTAGACAAAGGGAGATCACTTTGTGCTAGGCACAACATTGTCTTTCCTTTAGTTATTTTTTTTATATGAGATGTGGCACACTTTGGCTACATTCTCATGTTTTAAACTATTCTAGATAATTGCATATTGTACATTGTTGTTTATAAGTTTTGGGGCACTCAGCTTGTGTCAGCTTATATCTTATGTGCCTTGTGAATCTTGTGGTTCTTGCAAACTCTCAGTTAATGTTATATTGTCTATATGAACTGAACATACATGTTAAATATTGGTTGTGTAAGCTATGTTTCTTAGTTGTCTTATGGCCATGGCTAGATCATGTGATCCTTGTCTTGGTAAATAGTTAAGTAGGACAATTTGAGATTGGACATGAGTGGCATAAGATTAGTTATAGGCAGCTCTTAGGTGAACAAGGCACAATCTACTTGTAGTAGGTGCAATTGGTCAAGTTGTTGGGCTTGAAGCAGGCCAACATTTTCACATGAACTATAGTAGCCAAGGACTTGATTGGGTTCCCAAGTCGTGAAAAAGTGTAAAGGCTTGCTGTGAGGACATGAGTGCCAAGGTGTACTAGGGCCAGAATGCTAATATGTTCCAAATAGTGCGAAGGCATGTCAAACATGATAAGATGTGCCAAGTGATAAGGCATGCCAAGATGTGCAAGGGTGTGTCAATGCGTTCCAGGGACTGTCAAGGCAACAAAAGGGAGAAAAAAGTTAAACTACAAGGAAATGAACACATAAGAGGGTTAATTAGTCATAAATTTACCTTTTCTAAGAGGGGCATGCTAGGCACACCAACATGACTAGGCACCAATAGGTGCCAAGTGCAAAGTCTTAGTGAATTCTAAGTGCCAAGTCTTCCTTTGTTGCTTCTCGTCTACTTTCCAAAAGTTGATCTAAAATAAATTTAATATTAAACCATGCCAAATAAAACCAAGGCATCTCAACATGTTCCATGCATGCTATGACTTTCCCAGAACCGACACGTTCCAAGCGCCAATATGTGTCAGGGACTGTTATGCATGCTATAAAGTGGAATGGCATGTTGAAGACTGATAAGGTGTGCTAGAGAGTGCTAATGCATGTTTAGGAGTGTTAAGGAGTAATAGGAAAAAACATTAAGGGAGCACTAGGTCAAAATTCATGGAAGTTAATGAATATGAGGAACATGTGCCAAGGACTAGTGTTAATGAGTGCTAACTATCATGCCAAGGAGGGAGTGACAAGGTATGCTAAGCATTGGTAAGGCAAGCTAGGGAATATCAAGGCATGTAAAGAAGTGCCAAAGTGTGATAGGGAGTTCAAGGGTGTGCTAATTATATGTTCCAAATAGTTCCAAGATATGCCAATACATGTCAGGTGCTAAGGATGTGCAGGGTTCCATGGGTATGTCAATATGTGTCAAGAAGTGTCAAGGCAACAAAAGGAAGAAACAAGCCAAAATTTAAGGAAATGAACACATAAGAGGGTTAATAAATTAGGACTTTATCTTTTTCAAAAGGGACATGCTAGTCACACTAATAATAGGTCCCAATACATGCCAAGTGGCATTGTGTGCCAAGTGCTAATGTATGTCAATGCATTCAACCAAGGTTTTTAGGGCATGCTAGGGACTACATGCATGCTAACACATGCTAGGAGAGTTCCATGTTGTGCTAGCACATGCCACCATGTGCTTGGGCATCAGTTTCATGACAAGATGTTATAGGTACAAAGATGTTCCAAGACATGCGAGGTGCTAAGAAATGTTAGTGTGTGACAAAGCATTAATTTAAGGTGTGCTCGGATTGCTGAGGAGTGTTAGGTCTTTCTCATTAATAGAATTGTCAGAGATTGATTATGTATTAAATAATATATTTCCTATACACACTAGTGGAACTTTATCTAAAGCGAATTTTATAGATAATAAACTTAATAGTTATGAATCATGTGTTGATTCATAGGAATTCTCTATTCGATTAGTGATTACTTGAGGGAAATGATACACACCAATTACTTCTTAAAAATTTGACTGATTATAACCACTATGGCCTTGGAAATATCATAAAAAATAATCCACAATAATGGCCTTAAATCGTTATCTTTTGAAAAAAAAAATATTAACAGGCATATATCGTCATAAAAAACTCACTGGAATGATCAATGGTGACGAACATTTTTTGACCGTCACCAAAAGTCACAAAAAGAGCATTGGTGAGGGTCATTAAAATTTCGTCACTAGAAGTGTCACCAAAGAGAGAATTAGTGATGGGCTTTTAACGACCCTCGCCAAAAGTGTCATTGAAAATGGCTTTGGTGACGAACCTTAAAGGACCATCACTATATACACTTACAGTGACATTTTTTTAAGGACCGTCAACATATGTGACATTGGTGACGGACCTTAAAGGTCCGTCACAAGCATGACCCTCACCAATGTCCTTTTTCCTTGTAGTGTGTTATCCTCTTCTGCTCTACGAAAGGGTGCTACTTCTAGAGTTTCTCGGTGAAGTCTGTCACACTTAAATGAAACTAAAATAAATTACAGAAAGGAAACTAAATTAAATTTCTGAAAAGAAATGACATGAAAGGAAACTAATTTAACTTGCTGAAAAGAGATGGCAGAAAATAAACTAATTTAAATGAAACTTGACTTGTCCAATCAGCTAAACACACCCTACTTATTTTATGCTCTATCTACCATTCTTCTATCCATGCAGCTAAGTTATCCATGAATTAATTCTAATTGAAAAACTGTTGATTGCAGTCCGGATGGAAAGGGATAAAGATGCTAATGGAAGGCTTAACACACGAAACAAGGCTTAGAGGAGTGAAAAAGGTGTTTGGAATTTATTACAGTGCATAATATCACAAAATTATTTGGAGAGGGAGGCCTTGAAAAGTGCGATGGCGGAATTATGATGGGAGGGTGGCAACATGCGATATCACAATATCACAATATTGCAAGGTTGATGGAGAAGTGGAAGTGCAGTCGGGAGGAAAGTGCGAAGTGCGAGATGCGACGAGGCTCGAATTTCGAAACGAAAAATGTGATGGGAGGATGGAAATGCGATATGCAATATGCGATATCACAATATCGTAAGGTTGGTGGAGAAGTAGGAGTGAAGATGGGAGGAAAGTGCGAAGTGTGAGATGCGATGAGGCTCAAATTGTGAAATGCGAAATGTGATGAGAGGATGGAAATGTGATATGCAATATGCGATATCGCAATATCACAATATCGCAAGGCTAGTGGAGGAGCGGAAGTGTTGTTCGATATTGGGAGAGAAATGTGAAATGTGATGGGAAAGAAACTGCAAAATGCAAAATGTGACGAGACAATGGAGTAAAATGTGAAATGCGATAAGTCAGATAACGTGTCAGAGAAACGAAAGAATATCACAATCAGGGCTTGGAATGGGAGAGCATAAATAAAGAACACAAGAGATCTGCAATTTGCAATGAGAGAAGTACGGTGAGAGGGAATTTCGAGGAGAAAGTTAGAGGTCAAAATTTTAATTGGTTTTTGTGAATAAAAAGGGTGCGGCAGCTGTTAAGGAGAGAAAAAGGAGGGAAATGGAGACGCAACAGCAGTGCTCAGGTATGCATTAGGGGAATTTTGAGGTCTAAAATAGGCCTCCTAAGAAAAAATTACAACTAAAATAAACTTTATAAGAACCAATAGGATTCAAGATGATGATGTCAACCATGGGGGATGATTCACTATTTTTAGAGTAAAAAGGTAAAAAGATTAAAAAATAATAAAATAATAAAACTATTTTTTCCACTCGTATTTTCAACTTATCTCCCTAAGGGTTTGCTCAAATTTCGAGTAGGAATACTCGTTGGATGCAAAATTTAATTACTCATCCAAGGAGTACGCATGTTAAATACTTTTGATGGACCCTGCTACACGCAAAATGAGAAATACATAAAAACACGTGATTGCAATCATGGTTTTTTATGTATTTTTCATTTTTCATGTAGAAATGTCCATCAAAAGTATGCAACATGGGTACTCCTTGGATGGGGAATTAAATTTTGCATCCAAAAAGTATTCCTTCTCAAAATTTGAGTAAATCCTTAGGGAGATAGGTTCAAAATACGAGTTGAAAAAGTAGTTTTTTCTCTTTTCCCTCTAAAATTTGATGATGTAATCAAATATTATTTTATTTTATTATTTCCACTACTATTTTATAATTTCCTTAGGAGCCCATTTTAGACCTCAAAATTCCCCTAATGAAAAAAGAGCTGGAAAATGAAGTGGGACAACTTGATGAACATCTTTGGGACTCTTCATACTTATTCCTACAAAACAAACCTGCGGATTCATGCATGGAAAAACAGACAAAATGCGTGACAAAACAGTGGAAGAAAGATTGAAAATTTTACTACACTCTACTCTAATATGAGAAGCAACGAATCATAAACATAAAATATTTTTGGTCTACGGTAAGGTCTACCCTCCTCGAGCTCTATCGACATAGATGAGAGGGGAAGGCTGCTTCATAGTTTTATGGATTTCATAAATTATTCTACAACGTAGATGAGAAGATTAAATCTACAACAGAAAACTATAATAACAATGAAAATATCAGAAATAAAACTAACTAAATGACAGAAAGAAAAAAATGAAAACAACAGAGAAGTTGAGGCGCATGGGTTGGGCCCTAACCTACGAGCCCAGCTCTCTGGAACTAAATTAGTAAAATGGAGTTTTTCTCATTTCAGGAAGATAATAGCCTCATTGTACATTTTTGAAAGTTTAATCACCTAATACAATAATAAAAATATTAATAGCTTGCCGCAAAAGTTCTGAATGGAATAGAATACCTTCCTAGATCTAGCTCTGCTCTATTTATTCTACAGGGTAGCTACCAATAACTCCCTAGAAAATAGTGATTGAGTCAATTTTGACTTCAAGTAAACCACAGATTGAGTGCACTTCATCCTCAATTTTCTTGGCTGCCTTTGATAGTTAAGGAGGGTGCACAAACCCCTTGAATCTCTCTAAGTTTCCTCCATAATTTCCTGACATTGTGCTCATTTATTGTTCAATATTGATCTTCCAGTGGCAGGGAGAAAGTCCCTAAATTATCTCCTTCTCCAAATCTGCATAATCTACCCAATATTCTCACAATATTCTACAAAAATAACCAATATTAGGCACAAATATGCAATTACCTTTAAACCTTCCTAAGAACATATTAAAGCACAAGACAACATTTTTAAGTGTAGAAGGAGAGATTTAATATATATTTTATGTGGATAAGGAAGGTTAGATGGGCTTAAGAAAGGTTAAATAGGCCTTATTTTATGTCTAATTTAGAGGCCCATCATCACCCCCCTACTCAAACTGTTTCTCATCCTCTGAGCAACCTATCCATCCTCCCTGCCTTCTGGTTCTTCTTGCATGCTGGCTTATTTCGTTTTCTGTTTATTGACCCATGCGTTGATCCTCATGCTAATCTTATTTCTATTCTTCTTGCATTTATTCTTGTGGGTGCTACATGGAATTCCTTAGATGCCTTAAGAAAATTTTTATTTTTCATGCCAAGAGGTGGTGAGAGGTGGTGGGTCCACCTTTTATTCAATTTTTTCTATTTTTTTCTCCTTTTTCCTTTTTTTTTTGTATTACATGCAAAATAAACTCAGAGTTTTTTTTTCTGTTAACTTATTTCACCCTTGGTTACCCCTTGGCACTCCTTTTCTTCCATTACAATGAATTGCTTACTACCCACTTTCTCAAGTCCTTTTTACTTTTGTCTTGTTCCTCTTCTTGGTGTAAAATGTGAGGCTAGTCGCTAGATAAGGCTGAGGTTGCCCTGCTACTAATTTTGGAGATATATATATATATATATATATATATATATATATATATATAGAGAGAGAGAGAGAGAGAGAGAGAGAGAGAGAGAGAGAGAATAATTTTCACACTTTTTACTGTTTTCTTAGGCTAAAATATATTCAAAGAAAGGTTTAGATGATTGCATACCTGAGCCTCACCATTGATTTGTTTTTGCAGGTATATTGAAGCTGCTACTGAAGCAGCATGTGCTGATTTGCTTGAGGTCATTTTGGAGCATCTGAGCACATGAGGAGGAAGTCCAAGCTTTACTACCTTTGACTAAAGTGTTGACAAAATTTTATTTTTGTGACAACTTGTTGTTTTCTGCTTGCAAATGTTGGAGAGCACCTGTATTCATTAGAGAGAGATACATGGAGAAATACATATTTTTTTTTAAGGCCTACTAGCTGCTTTAATGAGTTTTTCAACTGATAGGTTTGCCTAGGCGCCTCAAAGGAGGTTTTCACCTAGGATATTTTATTTCTATTTTTTTTTCAACCCAATGACTGCCTCATGGAGTTTTTCAATTAGTGAGCCAATCTCAAATGCCTCAAATGAGGTTTTCACCTGAGATTTTATTCTTTCCTTTTTTTTTTCCTTTTTCACTTTCCTACTCTACTTGAAAAAGCAAAACCTTTTTCAAGTATAGGAATACTTCCAATGGATCCATGTACACATTAAGATGACAGATAAAATCATGTGCACACTTGGAATACATGCTTTGAAATGTACCTAAATATGAGAAATTAATTGCTTTGACTGGGATTGTATCAAGTACTGTTGGAGAAGAGTGTGTTGCTACAACTTAATGATTATTTGGAACAATATGTCAATATATTTATGATGCCCTTGGTCCCTTTGCTTAGTTGGATCACCTTGGATGTCCTCTTCTATTATTAAATTCAAATATTCCTCTTTTTGTTGATTTTTCCCTTGAACACATGGAAGAAATGCTAGTAAACATGAGGAAAATTTCTCAACATCTGATTCTGATGCCGACTCTTCATCAAGTGCAACCCTTGATCTTTTGATCTCCTCATTTATATCTTCTTCTTCTTGATGTTGTCCTTCAATGACATTAAGAAAATCTCTTCTTTGCATCACCTTTCTTGAACTAAGATGAATACCATCTAGATCAAGAGGATATGTTTGGTAGTGTTGTACCTCAACATTTCAAGTGGGTTGAGATACTTCATGGTGTGGGTTTGTCAATGGTGGTACATGTATTTGAGTGGGAGTGGATATATGAGATGGATATGATTGAGGTTGTGGTTGTGGTGGAGGTGGATGGTAGGGATAACATGGATTTGGGTATGCAGGATATGGAGGGAAATATTGAGGATATTGTGGATTTTCCTAATAAGGTCCTTGCCAACCATGTTGCCAAGATTGGTTTTGGGGTTGATATGGACAAGGTTTCCAAGGAGGGAGTGTGTCCCAATTAGTTTGAGATGGATGTGAATAAGCTTGAAATTGTGAAGTGGGTCCTTGCATCATATCAAGTTGACTAGGCTTACAGGGTCTCCTTGGAGCTACATAACATAGCTTCTTTGGTGATTTCCTTGCTCCATTGTCTTCTTGGTAAACTTATTTAAACATGGGGAATGATGAACAACATTTAGTAGCATATGATTTTGCATGGATAACAAAAATATCAACATTTTATTTTTTCTCATTTTTCATTCTTAACATTTCTATTTATTCACTTAGATTGCTAATAATTTATGTTTTAAAGTTATCAAGCAAGTTTCCAAGTTCCTCTTGCCTTACCAAAGTTTATGATGATTTACTTACTCCTTCCCTTCCTCTTGATATGCACTTGCATGTTTCACAAATTTCTTCAAATTACAATTGGTATACATCTCTACTCATGAGATTAAGGAGATCAATCCACTCATCCCTAATTGTTCTAATCAAGAGGGTTTTTAGTGTGTCGAATCCTATATGATGCAATTTTTCCCTATTAACATCATACATGAACCTCTCTATTAGATCCTTAAGGCTCTCATCTTCTTCTTGTTTCATTCTAAAATTTTCTTCTCTAAGATCATGATATTTATATTTTTCTAGAAATATATTTTTCAAATAATTTCATGATATTATTGAATTGGTACCTAGACTTATGAACCATTTAAGAGCTCTAACCTTCAAGGTTGCAGGAAAAAATATCAGTTTTTGAGTGTGTGATAAGTATCCATAAGATCTACAAAGTATCTCAAATTCAAAGAGAAATGTTTCTGGATCCTCTATCGTCATACCATGGAAGTTGGGAAGGAAATATGGAGGGATTTTCTTCAAATGTACATTGATGTCCATTTATTGAATGGGAAACCCAATAAGATATTTTTCATTGTCATCATCTCCATCCATCTCTTCTACCTTCGAAAGTGGATGGTGATGTGGTTCTTACTGCACCATGTGGTCAAGTGGGGGGTTGGTGTTGGAGAAGTATTTTTAATTTTTTTCTAAGTATCCCTACTCCTACAAGGCATGCAAATCAGTTTTTTTCGTATTTTTCAATATTTTAGAAACAACATGAAAAACGAAAGAAAAAAAGAATGCTAAAACATAATCAAAGCATCTACTAGACACCTCCCCAACAACGACGCCAAAAAGTGGTGAGCCATATTATTGCACCAAGAGTGCTGCAACTCCTAGGGGCTGCCCCACTTTATTTTATCAACCCGAGGTTTGTACAAAATTGGAGGTGATAATGCTATATACATAGCAGATGCATTCTACTCATGTAATCCTCTTCCACTCTACGAAAGGGTGCTAGTTCTAGGGTTTCTTGGTGAAGTCTGTCACACTTCAATGAAACTAAAATAAATCGCAGAAAGGAAATGACAGAAATTAAACTAAATTAAATTTTTAAAAATAAATGATAGGAAAGGAAACTAATTTAACATGCTGAAAAGAAATGGAAAAAAAGAAACTAATTTAAACCACACTTAACTTGTCCAATCGGCTAAACACGCCCTACTTATCTTATGCTCTATCTACCATGCTTCTATCCATGAAGCTAATATATCCATGACTTAATTCTAATTGAAAAAGTGTTGATTGCAGTCCAGAGGGAAAGGGCTAAAGATGCTAATGGAAGGCTTAACACACGAAACAATGCTTAGAAGAGTAAAAAAGGTGTTTGGACTTTATTACAATGCATAATATCACAAAAATTATTTGGAGAGG
Source organism: Pinus albicaulis (assembly GCA_034641835.2). Taxonomy (NCBI): domain Eukaryota; kingdom Viridiplantae; phylum Streptophyta; class Pinopsida; order Pinales; family Pinaceae; genus Pinus; species Pinus albicaulis. Next base: position 292,691,749 of record CM076584.1, on the reverse strand, counting down.
GAGGCCTTGAAAAGTAAGATGGCATAATTGCGATGGGAGGATGGTAATGCGATATGTAATATCGCAATATCGCAAGGTTGGTGGAGAAGCAGAAGTGCAATCGGGCAGAAAGTGAAAAGTGCGAGATGCGATGAGGCTCCAATTTTGAAATGCGATAGGAGGATGGCAATGTGATATGAAATATGAGATATCGCAATATCGCAAGGCTGGTGGAGGAGCGGAAGTGTTGTTCGGTAGCATGTGTGAAATGCGAAATGTGATTGGAAAGAAACTATGAAATGTGAAATGTGATGGGACAGTGAAGCGAAATGCGAAATGTGATAAGTCATATGACGTGGTGGAGTATGGAAAGAATATCGCAATCAGGGCTTGGAATGGGAGAGCATAAATAGTGAACGCAAGAGATATGCGATTTACGATGATCGAAGTACGATGAGCGGGAGTTTCGAGGAGAAAGGCTGAGGTCAAACTTTTAATTCGTTTTTGTGAATAAAAAGGGTGTGGTATCTATTAAGAAGAGAAAAATGAGGGAAAATGAGGCGCGACAATAGTGCTTAGGCGTGAAAAAAGAGCTGGAAAATGAAGCGGGACAACTTGATGAACTTCTCTGGGACTATTGACACTTATTCCTGCAAACAAACCTGTATATTCATGCATGGAAAAATAGACAAAATGCGTGATAACATAGTGGAAGAAAGATTGAAACTGTTATTGCACTCTACTCTAATATGAGAATCAACGAATCATAAACAGAAAGAATTTTTGTTCTACGGGAAGGTCTACCCTCCTTGAGCTCTATTGACAGAGATGAGAGGGGAAGATTGCCTTAAAGTTTTATGGAGTTAATTAACTATTGTATAGTGCAGATAAGAAGATTAAATCTACAGTAGAAAACTATAACAACAATGGAAATATCAGAAATAAAACTAGCTAAATGACAGAAAGAAAAGAATGAAAACAATAGAGAAGCTGAGGCACATGGGTTGGGTCCTAACCCACAAGCTCAGATCTCTGGAACTAAATCAGTAAAATGTAGTTTTTCTACTCATTTCAGGAAGAGAATAGCCTCGTTACATTTCTAAAATTTTAATCACTGAGTACACTAATAAAAATGTTAATAGATTGCAGCAAAAGTTCTAAATGGAATGGAATCCCTTCCTATCTCTAGCTCTGCTCTATTTATTCTACATGGCAGCTACCAACAAATCCCTAGAAAATAGTGATTGAGTCCATTTTGACTCCAAGTAAACCATAGATTGAGTACATTCCGTCCTTAGTTTTCTCGGTTTCCTTTGATAGTTAAGGAGGGTGGAAAAACCCCTTCAATATCTCCAAGATTTCTCCATAATTTCCTAACATCGTGCTCATTTATTCTTCAATATTAATCTTCCAATGATAGGGATCAAGTCCCTAAATCATCTCCTTCTCCAAATTTGCATAATATGCCCAATATTCTCACAATATTCTACAAAAATAACCAACATTAGGCAAAAATATGCAATTACCTTTAAACCTTCCTAGGAACATATTAAAGCATAAGAAAACATTATTAAATGTAGAAGGAGATATTTAATATATATTTTATGTGAATAAGGAAGGTTAGATGGGCCTAAGAAAGGTTATATGGGCCTTATTTTATGTCTAATTTAGAGGCCCATCACATTGCATAATTAATAATCTATTTACAACAATTAATTGTACATGGTTAAAACCTACAATTTCTAGCACTTCTCTATGCAACCGTCAATATTGCAGTGGTTTCTAGGATATTTGCAGTGGTGTATTATGGCTATTTATTCTTGTTCTTTCCACATTTTCACTTCTTCTTCCACTCCTACGAAGCTTCACAGTGTTTTATTATTTAAACCACTTGAATAAACTTTATTCTAGCTTATGTTTTCTAGGTACTATGATGTATACAATCCTGATCCACCATTCTGGGTCTAAACAACATCACTTGCTTCTACAAATGGATCTATATACAACCTATATATTGTGAAATTTTTTAAGTTGTTGTAGTTACTGGTTATTATTCTCCTATCTATTTAGATCATTTGTCTTCTACAAAAATTTTGTAGCAAATACTGAACAAAAAACTACTGCAACTTCACAGAAAAATAATTAACCATAGAAACTGAGAAAATTATGCAGGCACAAATAATGGAAACCGATATGTTTGGAAAATTTCCCTAGAAAAACCCCAGTGTGGGGAAACATAGTTATGCAGATGAGTTATTTTATTATCTTTGGCAAAATATGTGATGGAGAATATTACAATTGATCGTCGTAAAATAAAAAAGTTCTAGAATATTGCTTTGATCACTTCTACAAGTCACCTTGAGCTCTTGGAAGCAATTCGTCCCTCTAAAACAAATTCAACTTCCCTTTGAAGCTCAATGTGGCTCACACATGTGACCTGGTAGATACATTCAACCCTCTTGGCGACTCACACTAGCTAGGTGTTAGTGACCAAAAATGTACTCATCAACATTTGGGAAGAACACCTAGTTAGAGCCCCAAACTAAGCTCTTATCCATTTTATTTGGTAGTTCCAACTAGTTTTATTGGGTCCAATCACCCCCTCACTCTCCCTGCTGACTTGTGATGTTTCTAATTACCTATCAACAAGAAGAGAGATATTGGAATTACCCTTTTGCCACTGGATTGCAAGAAATAAATCCTTAAGCTGACTTGAGGGCTCAGCTAAGAAACACCCAAGGTTATTTCCGCGTAAGGATATTTCTAAAAAGGATTTTTAAATAATAATATAAATTAATATATTTTGCAAGAAACAAAAGGAAATATAATTTTACGTATCCCGATTAAGCCAATAAATATATCTTTTCCCAAATCAAAGTAACTTATAAAAATGATGATTTAACATGTTCTATAATAATGAATATTAGACTGTAGAAGAAGTTTTAACATTTGATACAATAAGTACACAACATGATTTGTTTAAATTTTTTAAAACAATGAATGATTAACCATCAAAACTAGGAAATAGTTCACTTAATTCTAATGGAAATTAAATCAATTTTGAATAAAAAATTTATGAGTAAATGGTTACTCAAAAATGTTATTTAATCACATGATAAAAGAGAAAATCAACAACAAATATATGAAACCAACGAATTAGATAGCTAATACAAAAGACAATCATTTTCATATTAAAAAAATGCAAAGCATGAAATAATTGGCATAAATATGTCATTAAAAGAATAAAATTTGCATTTAAAAATAAAAGTATTCACATACGTTCTGGATGCGGATGCCACCAGCATTTGATGGGACACTCGTCCCTTGCCGCCTCCCAAGGTCGTCGTTATGGGCTGGCCATCTAGCCTCCCACAAGTGCATTTAGGAGGGCATTCAATAATCCACCCCACGAGTCATTAACGCCATCATCTGGAACCGTCGATGCTCAGTGCATTTCACCTGGTTTACTTCAGCTTCTGATATGGATTTTGGTCTCCTGTATGGCGATTGCTCTGTCTGCACCACCATTGCTCAACGCCGAAGTTCTTGCCCGCCCACCTGCGCTGAGCCTAGCACTCGAACGTATAGTGGCAGACGATGTGAGCTTCTTTGCTGCTTGGAGACTACTCCTGAGTTCCATTACTCGCATAGTAAGCTCTATTGCTCGAATTCTTTGTCCGTTTCTTCCAGCCCTCCATTGTCACTTCTCCTCCACCCTTTCCATCAGCCTCTCCCTTTCGCCATGCCTAGATTGCACCATCTCATGCGATGTTGTCGCAGTTCTAGCCGTGGTCGTGTCATTCTATCTCAGTCCTCTCCCAGTTCGGATTCCTCCTCTGAGGATTTCCTCTGCGACCACATTCTGGAAACTAGGAGTCGTAGAGGTCGGCCTCGCTCCTCTGATTTCACTCACCAAATTTCGTGTTATCCGCCTCCTCATGTGCTGTCCTCTACGCCTCAAGTCAACCACTCCGATGCTCCTCTCGCTCCCCCTCCGCCTTCCTCCACAACCCTGCGCCAAACCTCCCAACGAGCGGAGTTCAAATTTGATTGTTCTTTTGAAAGGCTGGTTCTCACGGCATATGTCACGGTCACCATTCATGAAGAGTCTGCTCGTCCTACTCCCCCTTCGGCCGTTGTCCCTGGTCCCTCTGTTGCATTCCATAGCCCCAGTGCTCCTGAACCCGCTTCTGCCGAAAACGCCAAGGTCTCCTTGGCTCAGTTGAACATTTCCCGCGATGTTTTAATGTAGGATCAAACAAAGGAAGGCGAGGACAAAAGCAAAGCGCTTCCCTCAACTAATTAAGGTGGAAGCAACGATGAGTACAGATGCAGAATTATGGAGGAACTGCCTTCTCCAGTTAATGATCAGTAGTCCGAAAATCCCTTAGAGGTTTTTGTTTCTTATGCACAATGTTTCTAGGTTAATTATGGCTTTTCTGTTTATTCACCCTCTGCTTGCAGAGTGGTTAGTTTTACTATCTATATTTTTGATAAACTACTTGGTTGAAAGGTCGGTTTCCCCTATGAGGGCGGCAACTCTTAATTTTCAGGGATTGGTTTCCCCTCTGTGGGCAGTCCAAACTCTTGTTTTTCGGAGCATTCAAGCCCTGCGCTCAGGTTCTTTCAGCTGAGGCAGCGACAGTTTTTTACTTATATGTTAAATAGTAATAGATTTAGCATTACTCAGAAAAAAAAAAAAAAGAAAAAAAAAAGGGAAAAAAAAGTATTCAGATATGAATTAATAGAACTTGATCTCCTTTACTCTATTTACGAATGTATCTTCAACAATCTTTCCAAAATTGTGAACTTTGCCATTGAAGAAAATAGTTGCAAAAGTGAAAGCACTGCCTTAACAAAAAGGACTGGATCTTGAAAAACAAATTCCTAAATACTCAGATTTGAGTGTTCCTCTCTATCTACAAAAATAATTCTTGTTACAAAAGTTCAAAAATCATTCAATTTTGTAGAAAAGAGGAACCCACTCCTCCTCCAAATTGTTATTTATAAACTACAATAGATCTTCCAAAAATGAAAGTTTTTGGAAGTGGTTCAGATCCATCAATTTTGGAGCTGCAAATATTCTTATTTTTCCTTAGTTGCTTCAATCCTATTGCTCCAAATATTCTTTGCCTCATTTCTCCCATCAACTCCCTGCCAAAACCATCAAAATTGAAATTAAAAACCAATTAAAAATGCACAACAAATTGAAAATAAAAATTTAGGAAAACAAATTCTCAAATGAAAATCTAATTAAATAAATAAAATACAAGAAATTTGTGTTTCCCATTGATATCTGTAATGATATATTTGGCTCTAGAGGATAGGCTTGAATGGATTTGCAACAACCAAAAGTCTGAGCCAACTAAATCCTCCCAAAACAATTTTTTTGGCATAATAAATGTGCATATTTAGTTGAGTTAATATATATATATATATATATATATATATATATATATATATATATATATATATATACACCAATTTTTGGTCATCTAACCTGTTACTATTAGATGGACTAAAGTACACCATGTAAGACCAATTTTACCATACTAAAATTGTTTTCATTATGATAAATAATTTAATAACCCATAGTTTATTAAATTATTTCTGGTCTAAACAGGAAACCCTATGAGGAATAATTAAATAAATCCTTATTTGCTTGATTTTTGTCTAGGGATAATTAACTAAACCACTATTTAATTAATATTCCTGGTCATATTTAACCCAAAACAAGAGAATTAATTAGATAAATTATTATTCATATTATTATTTTCTAGGAATAATTATTTAAATCATTATTTAATAATATTCCTTGTTAAATTTGACTAAATCATTTATAATTAATTGAATAAATCATTATTTATTTAATTATTCCTTAACCTCATGCTTGAAATAATAAGTAAATCATTTATTTATTTGTTATTTCTAAATAAAGGGATTTAACCAATTCTAATTCCTTTTCCCTCCACTAAAAATAATAAAATATTCCAAGTAATTTGGATCTAGATTTGGTTAATAATATTTTGATTATGCACCAATATCTAGACTAACTCAATATTTTTTTATTAATAGAAGAGTTTTCCATTCATTCACTACATTTTGTCACCTTTTGATCACCTTTTGATCTATGCTTTTTGTCTGACTTTGATCCTCCATCATTGTCATATTTTTTCTACTTTTCCTTGTGAGCTCCCTTTGAGTTCCATTTTCCCTGGGTTTTCTACACCATCAAGAGAGAGAGAGAGATATTCGATCTGAAGCATTAAGGACATAAAAGAACCCATCTCATTGAGGGGGACTGGTAACATCTTTCTGTGTTCCCTTCCTAGGTGTCACAATACAAAAAATTCTTTATAAATTCTTGTCTTCTCTATTGGATGTATGGAGCAACTCTTGTTTATTTTTGTTGTTTAATGTGTTTAACTGCATAGATCTAGATTTTTGTAGCATTTATTCTGATCACCTACTACAAATATAAAGAAATTGAAAACCACATTTGATGTTAAGGTTGTTTGTTATGCACAACTAAAGTGAGCTTTTTTTGTACATTAGTGATTAGAATTCACACTAACAACTTGTGAATCCACAAGGATTTTTAATTACGACCGCTGACGTTTTTCAGATCCCTACATGACTAGCTACTTCATCCCCTATGTTATTTCTTCAGCTTCTTATTTTTCATTCCTTGATGTTTTTTTTAACCTTTTTTACCCTAAAACAGTAAAATTTTAACTTTCGTGTGTTTCTGGGCCATTTGCGCACGTAACAGGTATCAGCTGCGACAGAGAAAGAAATTTTTTCTGAAACCTGCCCTCGAGACAGCCGAAAGTGTAGGTCACACTTTTTGGCCCAAAACCTGCGACCTCAGCTCTCAGGTAGCGGATAAATGCCCAAAAATTGCGACCTCAGGAGAAATCAAGTCAGAATCTGTGTCTTGTATTTTTTTGCGGGTTTTTTCTGGAATTTCCAGGTTTTTCCAAGGGCACTATTCAGGGTTGTCTGACCTCCATATTTACCTGTCTTGGACCTGTGCTTGCTTATTTTTACTCGTCAAAGTAGGAACCAAGCCCCTTAGGGCTTCAGTACGCTTCCACCTTTTTAGGAGGAGTTTAACTGAAGCTGGTCTTCTAAGATTTCAGTGTTTTTTAGTCATTTTTCAGATCTAAACCTACATTTTCAGATCCATTTCAGATCGGTTATTTTTCCATCCAAAGTATCTCTTTTTATTTTTGTTTGGTCCTGCCTTTAGTGTCCCCTACTTTTCCCTTTAGGTTGTAGCCTTTTGCCACCAAATTTTAAGCATTTTTCCCTCTGGTTTCTTGTTGTTTTTTGCACCTCTTTTTAGCAGAACTGACCTTTAGATCCCTGCCCCTCTTGAACTTATATCCATTGGAAATTTTGTGTGTTTTGAGTCGATTTCTCCCACCCTTAGACTAGTTGTTGGGAAGCCCTCCTTTTTGGGTTTAAATTTATGCATCTTTAGCTGTTTATTTTACTATCGTTTTCAGTTTCATTTACTGTCCCTTTAAGTTTTATTTACAATTATACAACATGTTTTTTCTTTTTTCTATACACAGGTATGGGCTTAATTAATATTAACACACTTATTACACAAATGCACACCTAAAGTGAAGAGCGCCTGGTTTACACCATCGGGCCAAGACTAAAACATTGTAATCAATTTATTTGCACCTCCATGCCCTTGTTTACCTCTCTTCCTTATTGGGTTTCATGTATATTTTCCATAATTTCACCCCCAAGGCGTTTATCTCAGAGACTCCAAAGCCTTCATCCTCAGTTTATATTAGGAATACTTACCCCACTGCATAGGGTCTGAGTTAGTCCTCCACCGAGTCCCCATTCTGAATCAGATTCTGGTTTATCGAGTTCTCCTTATGTTTCTATCCTCGATTCTCCTCTACCTTTCACCTTCATCATGTCTGGTGTAGGACCTACCGCTGGTGGTGGCCCCAGCTCTAATGCTGGAACCACTAGTAGTGGAGCTGTAACATGAACGATTAAGGCTACTCCCTTGCTTCCTTATATGGCAAGCCTAAGCCTTCCCGAGTTAAGCCAGTTGATTAATGACCCTATACACCATGATCTAGGTTGGCTTGCTATGCCAACCAAGCTTCCTTCAGACATCCCTAAGTTTGAAGGAAATGCTGGAGAGGATCCTACCAGCCTTGTTCATTCTTTCCACATGTGGTGTTCATCCAAATTTATCACTGATGACTCTTTCTGTCTTTGTTTATTCCAGCGTATGATTACTAGAGAAGCTTCCAAGTGCTATGTCAACCACACTACTGCCTCTCATGCTACTTTTGCGACTCTTGCAAAGGAATTTCTATCCTACTTCCAGCTTCCCCTTCGATATGACACCGGTACTGAAATTTTGACCGCTTTTCTTCAAAATTATACCACTCGCCTATCTGACCATTTTCAAGAATGGCACAGAAGGAAGAGCTTATGTCGAGCTTCGATTTTTGAAGACTGTGTCTACATGGATTGGTTTCTCAGGTCCCTTTTTCCCTCTATTGGTAAATATTTCGTGTCTCACTTTCTTCAGATTGAGGAAGAATCCCTCCAAGTTGCGTTAAAATATGACTTGATCTATGTGCAATATGGTTATGTTTATACCGTCTTACATGATCTCCCTATACCTGGTGGTGCAAATGCACCAGGGGCATATCATATCGCCGAAAGTATCATTGGATCCCTTTCACATCGGTACACTCATCCTCCTATGGGTTATGGTTTCCCTCGGGGAGGGGCCAACTCCTCTAGCACTTATCCCCCTCCTGGCAGCATGTATCCAGGACACAGCATGCCTCATTCATTTGCCCAACCGCATCCACCGATGCCAGGGCATGCTTTTTCCCAACCTGTTTACCCCAATATTTCTCAACCTCCTTACTATCTGTATCCACATCCAGGTGCTCCAGATCCTACAACACAAGCACCTCCGCCTCCCATGCCTTCTCAAGCTCCGCAGCAGCAACCACCCTGCCCTTAGGGTCAGTTGTATGCGCAGCAGAGTGTGTGTAATATTCCCAATTAATCCTTAGCTAATTGGAATATTCAATTTTGTTTTATTTCTTTGTTTGAAGAGTAAAAGTGTAAAGGAGGTACATAATACTCCTAAATCATGAATAAATCAATGCCAAATGTAAACAGGCTAAATCTTGGCTGCTAGATCAAGCACCCTTAGGTGTGAAAAGGGGCTGGACATTTTGATTGGGTCAACCTTGACCAAATCTACAATGTTGTCATAGAGGAGTGGCCATCAATGAGGCACATCGCATTTTTAGATGGATATTCTTGGTGTGAAAGGAGTGATCTCATTGGAAGTGGTTTAGGGTTTGCAAGCTCTTAGCTTATAAAAGGAAGAGGATGGCAGCATTAGAAGGTTGTTGATGATTATGTTATTATCTGAATATATTGTATGTTTAGACATATATCATTCTCTTGTTGTTTAGCTGAGAATAGTGTTGTTTAGCACTGGGTTTTCATGATCGGGAATCCCACCTCTTTCCTTGAGAGGCCTCTTGGAAGGGTTTACATTGTATTTTCCACTATTTGGCTGAAGGCCAAGCTACTTTTTTCAACTACAATGCAGATTTTTGAGGGTTTGGTTGTCTTTGCAAGCTGCAGCAAGTGGAGGCTAGATCTCTTCAGATCTAGACCATTTCAGTGCTCCTTTTCAGTGGAGAAGTATTCTACTTCATTGGGAGGAGAGTATTGGATGTTTTGAGCTACATTTTCTGATCTTGGCATGTGGCCAACCATGTTCTAAACCCTACAATGCAGTTTTACTTCCTGATCTGCGTTATTACTCTAGGTGTTGTTACAAGTTCTTTTGGCATACCATCTGGAGAAGTGTTGGGGATTTTCCCTTCACTTTGGAGATCAATTGGAGGGATCATTCTCTTGTTTCATATCAGATTAGATCCAGTTCTAGATCTAAATATTTCTACAGATCTACATTCTTTAAACTCGTATCTACAAGTTGTACATGGTGTAATGCTGAAAACCCCAAGGGGATTCTGAAGAAGAGCCAATATAGTGTATGGATATGTTATAGATCTGACTTTTCATGCACTAATTTTCTCTAGATCTAAAATTTACTCTAAATTTGTTTGCAACCCAATAAAATAGCACTATCAAGCTATTTCCAGTCATAATATATGGTTGCAACACCTATTTCTTAGAATTTTCTTCTATTGGTGACTTGTATTTCCAGTTATGCATCTTATCGGCCTTATTGTACATCTATTTTGCTGCTGTAAATACATTTGAAAGGTCTCCTTATTTGCCTCCTACTGTATCTTAGATGAATTGCATTATTTTCCTACATATTTGTCTTGTATTGCTGCATTTCCCATTTGGGAATATTACAGTGGTATCAGAGCATCATCTTGGCACAACCTGTGCTTTCTAAGAAGCCAATATGTCTTTTGAAGAAAATAAAAGACAAAAGAAGCTTGATTACACTGATGACAAAGAAAAAAAGGGTAAAACCCCTTTATCTGGAAGAATGAAAGGGAAGGAGTTCTCAAATACTCTTTTCCAAAATATGTATGAGCTTAATAGAGAAATGAAGGGAATGAGGAGGGAAAGACATGAAGATCCTCAAGAAGATTTTCACTTGAAGAAAGTTCCAGTTCTTCATACTATGTGTGTGAGAATTCAACCACAATCCAGTTTTTTTTTTTTTGCCCCCCCCCCCCCCCCCCTTTCCCCCCCCCCTTTGATCTGGGGCTCTGAAAGCCAAGTCTTGGGTAATGAAACTAGACACATATTTCTAGCTGCATCAAGTTTCAGAAGAAGAAGTCATTAGAGTAGCAACGCTGTATCTTGAAGGTAAGGCTTATGCCTGGTGTTTATTTGAATATTCTTCATTGAAAAATGAAAATATATCTACTTATGAAAAGTTCACTAGGAGGTTAGTGAAAATATTTGATTTTAAACAATCTAAAACTTCCTTGGGAGAGAAAACCAAGCCCAAGAAAATAGAACCTTTGCATGAGTTGGAAGGATCCATGAAGGCAAATCCATTTCAAAATATTGTTGAGGGGGTTAAAGATCTGCTACATGCCTTGACAAGGGCAAAGGCCCCACTTCAACAAGAAATTTATTCTCAAGAAGAAGACATTAGGATTCCTTTTTCAAGAATAGATCAAGAAAAAGGGTCTCTTAATGATGAGGTATTCTCCATTGATGAGGAGAAGGAAGAGGAAGAGCTAGAAAGATCCTCCAGCACTGTGACAGTAGGAGGATATCTACTTCTATTTGAAGATGGAGATGAAGCAATTTTTTCCAGTAGAAGGGCTCTTGTATCTTTGCAAGAAGCTCCAAGGGATCTTACACATGAGGATCATGAGAAACATGTGTCTATGTTGATAGGAAATGGGAAAAAACAATGGAGGAAGTGTGTTCCAACATTGAATACAATCTTGGGAACACACACTATGATAGATCATTCCTTTGTGATCAAGACTCTTGACACCAAGGAGATGTTGGGTGTATATGGGTTAATTACATATGAAGAAAGCACCTTAGACTGTGAGATCTTGCGGAAGGTGAAGAAGAACAAAGGAGGGATCATAGCGCTGGCATAGCAGGAGATAACCCACCACCACATGGAGGTGACGATGGAGAAATTTCTCCAATAAAAAGCACTCTTGCATCCTTAAGAGTGATACCCAATTATCATGCAACTTCCACACAAGAAACATAGATGAATTTACGCAGTGGAAGTAGGGATATGATGATCCCATATATTATGCACATGAGGATGATCCATGAGGCATCATTATCTTGTGGTAAACCACCTGGGAGGCCACCTGATTTAGATTTAATGAATGATGTCTCACATCTTGATGCTCTATTCATAGATCTAGGAAGGAAGGGAGCATTAGAATACCACAACACAGCACTGAGATTGTTGGGTGAGCTTAAGGAGGAGGGAGATACTCTTCCAACAACACCATTTTCCACACCCTCATCTCATACTGTGATGAGAGGAAATGCTTCAAGATTGGAGGATGACACCATCATGGGGAAAGGAGAGCAGTCCTTGGCTATAAAGACTCAGAAGATGATCTCACTTGGAGAAAAATCTTCCATACATGACAGAAGATGGTGGTCACATATGCACACTTTGGCAATACCATGGAGGTTTTGGGTAGACGATAGCCTTCCATGGGAGACTAACTTCAAAAAACTTCTATCTTCATTTGAGCATGTGCATATGCAAGAAGGGCAGCAAGGAGGGAATAGCAACCTTCCATCATATACTCTTGGAATGGGATATGTCAAGGAGGAGGAGAAGGGAAGGAATAACCTTCGAACATGTGCCTTTGGCATGGGAATTTTCAAGAATGAGAGAAGACACATGACATACACTTCAGTGTGTAGATCAACAACGTTGTCATTGTTGAGGAGTCTAGATCCATATTGGAAATCCCAACCGTTGATGGATTACTCCAAGGATCTTCATACATGCATGATACTTGATGACCAGCTGCATTTGGAGGGCTATCTAGTGTATGAAGAATTCATCTATTATCATGGTAGGATATTATTATCTAGAGCCTCCAATATCAAGGAGAAGTTACTACAAAGGGGCTATAAAGAGTTATGTTTCAGCCATACATACTCCATGAAATTCTACAACATCATCATGAGGAGCTACACTTGGGAGGGCTTTGAAGGAGAACTATATCATAATTTTCAAATATGGATGTACCATGTGAAGATGGGGCAGCAACATGACTCTAGGGGGTATTTAAATCAACCATCTCTTTCTCTTTTTGAGGGAAGGGACAAATCTATGCACCACTCCATTTGTTTGAGGAGAAATTTTGGTGAGAAATATGCTCATGTAAATAATGATTCATTTGATTATTGTTTGCATTATTTCACCATGTTTATGAAGGCCATGACTCCAAGAAGGAGTGTTGTACCTTATAGAATTCATGGCCAACTTTGGGCCACAAAAATTTCTGAACATGGCCACTCCCTTGAAGGAAAAAGGGAGATTTTATATCATGATGGGTGCATTCCTAAGGCACCAAATATATCTCACACCTTCACCCATGGTGAGATAATTTGGGCAGCAAGTAAGTGGTGGGGAAGCCACTTACCACATCTTTATCTGATGCAGGCAGGAGATGCACTGCACTGGTTCCACATGTGGGACTATGACCAACCTCCATATGCACAAATTTATGTTTGTATTTATGTTTTTTTGATCCCATACATGGATGATATACTTGTAATTTTTATGGGAATGTATGGAGGGAGGATGAGAGGTATGTATGTGCCCTATGGGATGGAGATTCTCCATGTATCTTATGCTACATGTTTCAGGGAGAACATTGGGCAAACCATGTTTGTTTCATTTGAGCTATTGTCTCCTTATGGGATGGATTATTTGCATCTCATGAGAACTTTGGAGGAAAAATTCATGGAGGGTTGGATTGGTGAACACTTAGCTTATGGGAGAATCTTATCACATGATGGGGTCACCAATGGAGGAGGAGAAGAGTTGCAGCACTCACCTTATCAGTTGCTTGAAGACAAGCAACATTTGGGAGGGGAGGACTGTAATATTCCCAATTAGTCCTAAGCTAATTGGAATATTCAAATTTGTTTTATTTCTTTGTTTGAAGAATAAAAGTGTAAAGGAGGTACATAATACTCCTAAATCATGAATAAATCAATGCAAAATGTAAAAAGGCTAAATCTTGGCTGCTAAATCAAGCACCCTTAGGTGTGAAAAGAGGCTAGACATTTTGACTGGGTTAACCTTGACCAAATCTATAGTGTTGTCATGGAGGAGTGGCCATCAATGAGGCACAACATAGTTTTAGATGGAGATGCTTGGTGTGAAAGGAGTGATCTCATTGGAAGTGGTTTAGGGTTTGCAAGCTCTTAACTTATAAAAGGAAGAGGATGGAAGCATTAGAAGGTTGTTGATGATTATGTTATTTTCTGAATATATTGTCTTTTTAGACATATATCATTCTCTTGCTGTTTAGCTTAGAATAGTGCTATTTAGCACTGGGTGTTCCTGATCAGGAATCCCACCTCTTTCCTTGAGAGGCCTCTTCGAAGATTTTGCATTTTATTTTCCACTATCTAGCTAAAGGCCAAGCTACTTCTTTCAACTACAATGCAGATCTTGTTGAGGTTTTGGTTGTCTTTGCAAGCTGCAACAAGTGGAGACTAGATCTCTTCAGATCTAGACCATTTCAGTGCTCCTTTTCAGTGGAGAAGTCTTCTACTTCATTGGGAGGAGAGTATTGGATGTTTTGAGCTACATTTTCTGATCTTGGCATGTGTCCAACCATGTTCTAAACCCTACAGCACAGTTTTACTTCCAGATCTATGTTATTCCTATATGTGTTGGTGCAGGGTCTTTTTGCATAACATCTAAACCTGCTCTAGGTAACCCAGGAAACAAACCCCAAGGGAATACATCTAACACTACAACCCAGCAACAGGGTAATCAGCCCAAGTAGAACGGGCCTCTTTGCATAAATAAGCCTTGTTCTTGTTACGGTGTCCTTAGTCACTATACCCATGATTGTCCCCTTTCACCTCAGATGCATCAACTGTGGGAAGATCAAGCAGCATCTCGAGGACAAAATGTCTCTGATTCGTTTCCTCTTAATGTTGCACCTTCTCAACTGGCTGTGTTTACCAATCCTTTCCCCTAGTAAGGATATGTGGCTTCCCAACCCCTTGAAGGTCAGGAAGCTACTCACCCTCCCCCGTATCTTACATCTGATTACCAGATCCTTATGATGCAACCTGACCATGCCAATACCACCGATCTCAACCTTCAAACTCAGCCGCGCCAGTACACCAAGCCTCTTGTTATGTTCGCAACCGAGCCCCAGTCTTCAGGTCCCACAGAGCCAATTTCGACACCCAATGGTCCTTTATAGATCCCTTAGCCTAAGGAAAAGGTACATACCAAGATCCCCAAGGGAACGTTACACTGAAACGCTGCTTTCGATAAAGCTTCCCACACATACAGTATAGTATATGACTTGGCGCAATCCCCTGCCGCCATGTCAACGTTGGAAGTCCTCCAGTCATGCCCTTCACAATGAAAATATCTACTAACTACTATGGGCATTGTGGATCCTTCAGATGATCATTTGATTTTCTTTTATGTTGACAACTCAGAGCACCCACCCCTTCCTGCATCCGTCACCTTCCAAATACCTGTCAAGATCCAGAATGCCAACGTCTCCTAATGTATCATTGACGAGGGGGCATCCACCTGTGTGATGTTCACTTCTATTTGGAAAAATCTCGGATCGCCCGAGTTAGCCCCTTCCACTATCCCCCTCGGTGCATGGGATGGCCACTCTTCCGATCCCCTTGGCATGTTCTGCAACTGTCCTATTACTCTTGCGGGCAAGACTGTTTGCGTTGACGTTGAAGTCATTGATGCCCCCTTAGACTAAAACATTCTATTAGGTCGTAGCTACACTTATATGATGTCTTCTGTCACATCTATAGTTCACCGAAAGATGCGCTTTCCTCACAACGGAAAGGTCGTCACTATAGATCAGCTGAAATATTATGAATCGACATCTTAGACCTCTCCAGAGTCCATTATTTCTTCGGTGGAAAATAAAAAAATAGTTGAACCTCCGACTAGTGTCTCACCCGGAGTCTATAAATATTCCTCTTTTCTTGGTTCATTCCCTAGTCTCCCCCCTCTTATCTTTGACCCTAGCTCATCGAATGTTTGCATGATGCAATCATCTCAATCCAACCTCAAACGGTCAGGTTCGACTAGTCAGCAGCCTCGCCCTTTACAACCTACTCCTAGTACTTCGACTCACCCTTTGAGACCTCCTCCCCAATGCCCTTCATCTATAACTGGTGTCCCTAATCCTCTCTTTCCCCTTGGAACAGTTCCGCCTATCCTTAATCATTTGGCAGCTATTCTCCCTGGCCATTACCCCTCCAGTCAGATACCATTTATTGCTCCCCCTTCTGGAGTATTTTCTGTACCTGTTATGGCTACCTTGACCCTTCCCAACATGACCCTAGGGATCCCAGTCTGGTACATTGATCCCCCAGCCAATACCTAACCTAGTCAGCTCAAACATTACACTGCTTTGACCCCGATATAACTGGTTGCCATGACCCCTCCCTTTGCTTTTGTGCCTCAGCCACGTCAATAGGAATATACTTCTCATTAGGGGAATTTTGAGGTCTAAAATGGGCTTCATAAGGAAATTATAAAATAATAATGAAAATAATAAAATAAGATTTGATTAAATCATCAAATTTTAGAGGGAAAAAGAAAAAACTACTTTTTCAACTCGTATTTTCAACTTATCTCCCAAATTTTTACTCAAATTTCGAGTGGGAGTACTCGTTGGATGAAAAATTTAATTCCTCATCCAAGGAGTACCCATGTTGCATACTTGTGATGGATATCGCTATAAGAAAAATGAGAAATACATGAAAAAATGTGATTTGGAGTACCCATGTTCCATACTTCCGATGGATCCTACTACACGAAAAATGAGAAATACATGAAAAAACATGATTGCAATCACATTTTTTCATGTATTTCTCATTTTTCGTGTAGCAAGGTCTATCAAAATTATGCAACATGGGTACTCCTTGGATGAGGAATTAAATTTTGCATCCAACGAGTACTATCACTCAAAATTAGAGTAAAAAAATTGGGAGATAAGTTGAAAATACAAGTTGAAAAAGTAGTTTTAATATTTTTTATCTTTTTACCCTTTTACTTAAAAAATGGTGAATCATCCCCCATGGTTGACATCGTCATTTTGAATCCTATTGGTTATGATAAAGTTTATTTTGGTTCTACATTTTTCTTAGGAGGCCCATTTTAGACCTAAAAAATCCCCTAGTGGTTGCGAAAGCCTCTGGTGGGGGGGGAAAACTTTAAAAAAGGCACCTAAGGACAAGGCTTCCTAGACAACACCTTCTCCTCCTAAGCCTCCAAAGCGTACACCTCTATGCGCTTTGTGTGATGTTTATGGTCATGCCACCCATCATTGTCCTGAATTGTCTCGTATCAAACCCATGGTCAACGTAGCGTTTCCCAAGTCTGATGTCCCAGAAGTCCATGTTACTTTACCGACTTCAGCCAAGAAACTCAAGACTGTGCACACAAATCACCCTTGTGCTTTGTGTGATATCCACGACCATTATACTCACCTCTGTCCCTGCCTCGCAGATTATCGCACCTCCTTGGAAGTGGTTCGCAAATACAAGGCCGAGCGCAACGAGTCCGCTTCTCCCTTAGTTGCGCGTTATGCTTCGGAAAAACTAGAGGAAACATCCACTCCCATTAACATACCCCCTCCCGATGTTGAGATGAAAAATCCTACGACCACTATCCTCTACCTATCATCATCTATGAGATCCATGGTGGAAGACCCCTCAGGGGCATCCCCTTTTGTTTCGCTTGACCTCCCTTCAACGATCACCTTGGGCTCAACATCGGTGGATTCTTCATATACTTGTTCTTCTGTCACCCTCCATGACTATGTGCATGTGAAACTCTCTTCTCATGATGATGAGTCAGGTAACTTCTCCATGTCATGTGGTTATCCTTCCACCAGTCACCCCATCTTCTATTGCGATGATGACATTATGGAATATTTTACCACCCCTGAATTTATCTATCCATCCCATAATAAAAATGGCACCATCTGTGTCTATGGTGGCTTTCACAACCTTATCACAACTTGTACCTAAGGAAATTCCCCCACACCATCTAATATTCGGTGTGCAGGGCGTAGAAATTCTACCCATAGCATTCCTCCTAGCAGTGCTTCTTTTATTTCTTCCTTGCGTTCATGTTGCCAACATTGTTCATCATCCTCTCTTATGTTGTCTTGTGGTACATTTCAAATGGATCCCCCATCCATACCATATATCTGCTATGTCGATGGTGCAAGTCGCTACTCTTGGAACCTAGCCTCAACAACGTGGGACATTTTCACCCCCTTGCATTTGCTTGTCCTCTCTAACGATGTATGCATTGGTGCTGCCACCAATAACTAGGCCAAATATGATGCAGTGATAGGTTTGTTAGTCGATGCCCTTGACAATTGCATCCTTCACCTTCATGTTCGTTTAGACTCTTTTTTGTTTTTCATGCAATTGAATGGTGTTTATCATGTGCATAATTCTGTTCTTTTTAGAATATATTTACGAGTGAAGCTCTTAATGTGTGAATTTGAAACCATTACATTTAGTCATCTACCTAGAGCCCAAAATCACTTTGTAGATATCATTACAAAAAATATTCTAGAGTGTCATTTATCACATGCATTTAACACAAGACAATAACCATAAACCATAAAACGATGCATATGTGTTGTCCAAATATATAATGTGTTGGAGCCCATTAACTCTGATACATATGACATGCCCATAGCATGTTACAAAAAAAAATTGGGGGCACCTCATGCCCCTACATCTAATCACTATCTGGAGGGTCTTGAGCTAATGGCTCAGCTCCTGCATCCCCTGTCTGGCCATCGCCATGCGCCGCATGACTCCTCACCACTCTGAGGGTAGACCAATACATGGCTCTATATACTGATCATCAAGGTCCTGCCAACCACACTCAGAAACACCAGTCAGTAGCTTCTGACATCTACGACGGACATCCTCCCGGAGGGCCACTGCATCCTCATTTTACGTTCCCCTTAATCCACTAGGTTCTACAGCTCCTGACACTGCAGGTTGTCCCATATACACGACCGGTTTCATCGGTGCTATATCTGCATACCAAAATTCAATGAATCAGTACCATATACAATATTCTAAAACTTTAAAAAGCACCATAAAAGATAAGAAAATTTTCACTTACCATCTAGCCCCCATGCTAGACCTGGCAGAAGTGGCAAGTCCAAGTCCCCATGATAGTTCATCCCACTATAGGGATAGTTGTCTATGTATAATGGCATTTGATCCCAATGCGAAAAAAACTTGGGTCGAAACACTCATCCAACTACCCCACCTCCTCCTCTACACAGCAGCTGCCCCCAATGGCACATCCTGGGATCTCGTGGGCCCCCATCCTGGATCTGTATACTAGGACGTAGTGTTGGGATCTTCTCAAAGAAGAGTGAGAAAAGCACTATGCCATATGCACAGTCATGGTTCACCTACCGCTTGCAAAGTGACAGTTTTCGTTTCAATGATGATAGCATCATCTGGGCCCACCCATAGTAGGTCCCACTCAATACTCCCTCAACCATCATCATCTACCCTCCAGTGATGTGGTGGAGTGCTTGGTTGCCTAGGATTTGTATCATCGCTATGGCCACAACACCGTCATAGCCATAGCATGATTCTCTAGCCTCTCTAGACCTCCGATCGGTATCCGCGTGCCTTTCACATGGACACTCGGTCGACAGTGGCACTCTATAAATTCCATAATGTGCTGCCCTCATGGTAACACTGGCTGTGTGTTTCTCACCATCCCCAGTGGCAGGAGACTGGTCAGGAAATATATATCATGAACTTTCAGCTCGACCCGGTGCCCCTGCACTATAAATATCTCATAATCCGGGCCCCAATAGCTGAATATCAAGGCTAACAAGGGCTCGCATGCCCTCATCAATGGGTTCTCCACAAATTTAAGGACCCCAAACTTGGCCAATGTGGCGCAGACTACATGATCCTCTCGGATCTCATAACGTAAGGTATCCAGGTCTCTCTCTCTCCAGTTGATCCTCAATTCTTCCATATCTACACAAAACCATCATGTTTGTCAACAAACATAAAGGAAATAATGCATCATAACCATAAAATCGCATCTCTCAGCCACAACACTAAAACCCCTTTCTCTGACAGGTCGCACTTTTCAGGCCATTTACTAGGACAGGTTGCAGTTTTCTTCCTAGTACCTGCTACCCAGGTTTCAAAAAATACCCCAAAAAGCGCAACCTGACAATGAGGAGGAGCATAGGTCTTTTGTTGAGCTCTGGGTGCCTAATCTGAAACTTTAATCCACTGAATTTAAATAGTATGGTTAGGCCTCTTACCTGCAACTGATGGATCTTGATTCCAATGTTTGGTTGTTTGCTACAATCGTCGCATGATTTAGGGCCTTTTCTCCTCTCCACATTCACCACAACTACACTTGCAAATGAATCAGATTGGAGGGAAATTGCATTATTAAAAGAAAAATCTCGGATTTTTCTTTTTCCAATTACGACCAAACCATAGCTCGGTGCCACTTATCATGCATGTAACCACAATAACAATAGAATGAAAGGCATACAAGTAACCCTAATGCTTACAACAACCATGAATCACATACCCGCATGCCAAGCATACAAACTTGTATGGTGATATGCCCTTACACTAAAGTCCATTGTTGCAATGTCGCATTAATGATCTGCATATCCTGCCCTATCTCAACCAACACATTAGCACCATATCATACCAATATTATCATGATTACTTAATCGCATGTAATGACATTATGCACAACAACCTAAATCAAACCAATACAAACTTGACAATATGCACCCACTTGACATGTATAACCAATCATGAATGGCCAATAGATTTTCAACATATGGCATCACACAAGCAAGAATACACAGATAAAACCGAAGAATGACCAATATGTAACCCTAGCATAAGCAAGAGATGCATTTACAATATGTAATAGTCGTGCACGTAATTAATACCTAAACATGAGAGCATTATACCTTATTGACCATAGCATTCATGATAATATTGTTGAAGAAAATCAATTATCACCCATGGGGGATTATCATTTACACTCATGTCTAACATAACATTCGATAACAAAATGTATATATATATTATTACAAGAATACTAAACACATATGAAATCACATAAATTCATGATCAACACACTAATAATTTAAATCTAAGGTTATTGATAGCCATTTTGTATTTTCCTACATTTACCTAAATGGGTACTGAGTAACAGTATTGATTAATAGTGATATTGGAATCCCTAGAGTACCCAGGAAGTGGAATCGATGGAAACATGACAAACAGACCTGACATTGCATAATTAATCTCAAATCTTCGAGGGGGAATAGATTTTAACCCATTTTAGGCTTACAAATGGGTGCATGTAAAGGAAAGGTAGGCAATTTTATTCTTATTTGCCTTTGTCACACCATGGTTGGTGGCCCTTTCCACATTGCATGAAACTCATGAGGCCACCCTTCAGCTCCGAAGCCTGTAACATGTACCCCGCAACTTTCAGGAGAGACCATTTAATATTAAAAAAATACATGGAAGAAATCATATCATTTGGAATCCTCATCTGTCCCACTCATACATGCATTGCACTTCATCAGTAGTTGAGCCTTAGAATTTCCTCTTCTTTTACAGTCTTCATTTCATTTCATCATCATTTTATCATTTCATAAGTTTGCACCAATGAAGAATGATTAGATTGTTTAAAGGTTATTAATGCATTAACATATTGTATTTTTTGTTGTTTTAACAATTTTCTCGAGTAGCCTAATTGATTACGCATTCTCCACTCTGGGTTCATGGGATTTTAGAGTTTAAGTGGGTTACAGGTGTCGTCTCAAAGAAAGGCGCATATGGGAAAATTCCAGACTTCATCCACATCATTCCTTGCTCCCTACAAAGTCTGAGCACAATTCTATAGGTGGTTAAGCACGTGGGAACTCAAACTAGGAGGTAGACTCCTAACATGATAAGGACAGTCCAGATTCTGTTATGTGATCATGATCAGAGTCCTAGTTTGGTTTCTATTAGGAAAGACAGTAATCCCTGTATTATCTCAAGTTCTGTTATGTAAATTTGCTATAAATATTCTTGGGAAACCGAGAGACAAAGGTTAGATCTTGGTTAGATTTTGGCTTTTGCTACTAGATTTCAGAACTGTGAATACTCTGTTTTTCAGTCTTTTTCTCCTTTAATGAAAAAGACATATTTTTAGTGCAAGAGCTGAGTCAAAGTTAAGTGGATTTGCAAGCTAATCCGGCAGTAGAGGGCCCCTACTGCCCGAGAAGCTCCGTTCAGATGATTTAGATAAGTAGCCTTAGCTTGATTTCGTTTTCAATTTCCAATTTCAATAGTTTTATCAACTTCATGCTTTTACGCTCATTTACATTACATATTACAGTTAGTCCTGTTCTATGAATTCTTCCAAAATAACTCTAATGATGAATGGGAATTAACTGTGATATTTTAGGAGTTTAATTGTGTTTTCATTTCGAACTGTGTGTTTTATGTCAATTTGCATTAGATAGTACAGCCAGACTTGTTTTCGTAATATGCAATAGATTAGTTGCACTGTGGTTTAATACTCTGGAGATCAAAAAGCACTTTAGTTCATTGTACTTCAAAGTTAGGATTATGGCATTTTAGTTTAATTCTGCTCACCATCTTTCCAGTTTGAATAATTGCATTTTAGCCCAGTTGTGGTCACTGTGTTTTCAGTTTGATTAATTGAACTTTATCTTAACTCTGTCATTTGTATTTCAAAATAGATTAATTGCATTCTCGTTCATGTTATGCTTAACGTATAGCTAAGTCTCACTAGTTAGTTGAATTATAGTTCTGTTCTACTAGAGTAAGGCCTTCATTATTTACAAAAAACCAATCCTGTTATTAAACTCTTCCAACATATCACTATGCAGACAGGAATTGGTAATATCATTTCATGGCTTTGATTATTCTGCAGATTCTTATAATTGTGCAACTAGCCTTTTCCTCAAAATTATTCCAAAAGACTTTAACTTCCGAATAAGGCTTAGTAATGACAATATAGGTTGCATAATAGATTAGTTTCAGTATCCTTGATTAATTTAGAGTAGAATTATTCATTGTGTTGCAGAACTAACTTCTCCAAATATGTTCAAACAAATATCTAGTCATGGATAAGATCTGTTTTGTGATATGGTAAATTGTTGTTTAGGAAAAACTCACTGCACTAAATTTATCCTTTTCTTGAAGTATTTCAACATATCTCTAACAAATGAATTGGACTAAATTTGTGTTGTGAGTTACTGTCTAGTTTTGCATACCACACATGATTTAGAATTATTTGTAGTGTGACCAACAACTGCTTTTCATCAACATTTAGTTCTTTTTCTTTTTAATACAAAATCACAAAACCAAAAACATCATAAAAACACT
This sequence comes from Pinus albicaulis, assembly GCA_034641835.2. NCBI lineage: Eukaryota > Viridiplantae > Streptophyta > Pinopsida > Pinales > Pinaceae > Pinus > Pinus albicaulis. Next base: position 292,668,574 of record CM076584.1, on the reverse strand, counting down.
AAACACAACGAAGTAGGAAGAGGTTACTTAGGCACATATAGTGCACTTCACTTCAGCAGTTTACCAACCCTGGTTGACAATTAATGAACTCAATTTAGGAGACTAGGTTGAGCACAAACATATGTCACAAAAATTATATCTACAGGTGTAAACAACATAATTAAATATGGGGTCTCTTACAAATCTGAGAATAGACAAGAAGCATTGCTCCACTACATCATAAGCTACAACATAGTCTATTTTACCATAGATACACAGTGCATTCATTTACATGTAAAAACATAGATAGAGCCATACATCATCACTAATAAAATACATGCTTATAACTAGCATAATAACAACATAAATAAAATGTATTAACAACAAATAAATCCATACATAATCCAATACATTTGCATACCGAATACTAGAGGAATGAGCTCTTCATTACCGAATGTAAAAGCGAACTGGAGATGGGACTTCCACATTCCACCTAACATAGATTGGCTGAGCCAAATCTCTCTTCATCCAATCACCCTCGTGCCATATTCCAAGCATGAATGTGGGACTCATAACCAACCGAAAAAGAACCAAACAAGCATGGTTGCTACCAAAGTTCTTTTCCTATACTGTAAGGAATTTTAGTGCCTCCTAGTCTCTTAGGCTTTATGTTGGGCTAGGGTCCCCTAGGTCGAGTCATAATGTAATTTTTGTTAACTTTGATGGTAAATCACAATGCACAGAAATTCAAGGGGCTTTGGGGTGGGTCACAACTCCTTCATTTTGTAACGGGTAAAGGGGTAAAACATGGGGTCAAACCACGGTTTGGGACCATGATTTTTTTGTGTCTAAGTAATATAAATAGGAAGTATGAGTCAAGTCAAGATATCCAGGATTTATCTGATGATTATGTTATGTTGATGTGATTTGGGCAAGTAATTAGTAATTAGTCTAAGTAAGAGCTGGGCTCCTGCGGCTGTGTGCGATAACACATAAGGAAATTCCTAGGTTGTGTGTGTGTTGACACCTAAGGAAAGTCCTAGGCTATGTGCAAGGACTCTGCATCTATGTGTGTAGAAGGAATAAGTTGTATTCATTAAAGAAATGATTAATAAAGAGAAGTTTTGGCAAATTACTGGTTCACTTACATAATTTCTGTTCTGATGTGTTAATGCATTGAAATTCATTGGTTAATGATTTTCTTATAGATCTGTAATGTGGTTTATGTTATTTGATGCAAATTTATCTAGGTTAATCACATAATAGTAGATCTAAATGTGTTTGCGAAATAACTATATCGGTGATAAGGGTTTCTGCTAAGTTTAGATTTGAATTGGTTTAGAAAGAAATAGCGCAGCACAATAGTAATTAGATCATATCAGCCAGAGTTAGATCCACATCAAACCACTCCTCTGGGTGTGGAAACCTGGTTCCAGCACCCCCCATACTACTTTGGGTGAGACTTTGATCTGCCAAATAGGATCACTACCAAAGGGCCAATAGTTGGATGGTTTTGTTGGTTGCACAAGTACACTCTAAACCTGGGTCTGGACCCCTTGAGCCAACAAATGATTTTGTTCGTGCTAGGAGTTTTATTAGCGCAACCATGTATTGGATATATTGATCATCTGATTGTGTTTTCAAGTCATAATTTTTCAAATGTTGAGTGAAATTCTTCAACCATAGAACGAGAAGGCTAGCCATGGTGTATGTGTTGTAAAAATCCTGTCATTATCTGCTTGGAGGTCACTTCAAGATGTTCACAGATCATTTCTCTTGTAAACACTTGGTAAAAAAGCCTGTGTTGGGGGGAATATCTATAGGTGGCTCCTCTTATTCCAGGAATACAATTTCGAGGTGATTGTGAAGCCTGGAAGTTTGAACGCAAGACCAGACCACTTATCACACATTGAAAATGGTGAAGAACCAACTAATTTGGATTATGGGTTACCAAACACATAGTTGTTCACTATTAAGGTAGCTGATGATAATTTTTCTGATATCATCCATTTTCTAACCACTAGGAGTATGCTTGTGGAATATATGACCAAGTAGAAGAAATAATTGGTAGTGCGTGCAGCGGATTTCACTTTGATCACAGGTCAATTATACAATATGGGAGCTGATGAAGTTTTGAGGTAGTATGTTCCTGAGTTCGAGAGACCTATCATATTAGAATAATCACATGGAGGCGTCGTAGGTGGTCACTACGCTGGTAAACCGACCATACATAATATCTTAAGGGTTGGTTTATGGTGGCCTACTATACACATTGGTTCCAAGGAATACTGTCACACTTGTGATGTATGTCAGAGGACCGGAAGAACCTCGCGCTGAGACGAGATGCCACTACAACCGCAAGTAACTTTGTAGGGCTTCGACAAGTGGGAAATTTATTTTGTAGGGCCAATTAACCGCCCAGGGAAGAAAAATAGAGCACAATACATAATCACTACCACATATTGCCTGACTAGGTGGGTAGAGGCTCAACTTGTGAAAGAATGCAACACAGAGACAGTTGCACACTTTATCTTTGAGAATCTTTTGACAAGGTTTGGGTGCCCCAAAATTCTGATGAGTGACCAGGGTACGCATTTCCTAAATGATACCATTCATGCATTGACAGAATAATTTAGGATACATCATCATAAGAGTATGCCCTATCATCCTCAAGCGAATGGAACCATAGAAGCCTTCAACAAGATTCTGGAGAATGCGCTCACAAATATATGCAATGCCAATCACAATGACTGGGATGTGCGCGTATCTGTTGTTCTATGGGCATACAGGATGATGTGCAAGACGCTGACGGGAAAAACACCTTTCAAGATGGTCTACGGATAGGAGGCCATTATGCCTATGGAATACATTGTCCCTATTTTGCATATCGAAATCATATCCAACATGGGTGACCAAGACATTATGGAGGAATGTTTTTCGCAGCTTGTTGCATTGGAGGAAGATAGATTCATTGTTAGTTTCCACCAACAAGTGCAAAAGGCACGCGAAAAGGCTTGGCATGACTGACATATCAAGAAAAAGACTTTCCAGAATGATGATTTGATGTTGCTCAATGAAATTAAGTTTGTGCGCTTTCCATGGAAGTTGAAGATGCACTGGCTCGAGCCCTATATCATCAAAGAAATTACAGAAGGAGGCGTTAAAGAGATTTTGAGGTCTAAAATGTACAACCAAAATAAAATTTATAAGAACCAATAGGATTCAATATGATGATGTCAACTAGGGGGATGACTCACTATTTTTTGGGTAAAAAGGTAAAAAGATTAAAAAATAATAAAATAATAAAACTACTTTTTCAACTAGTATTTTCAACTTATCTCCCTAAGGTTTTACTCAAATTTCAAGTGGTAGTACTCCTTGTATGCAAAATTTAATTCCTCATCGAAGGAGTACCCATGTTGCATACTTTTAATGACACTTGCTACATGAAAAAACGTGATTGCAATCACGTTTTTCATGTATTTATCATTTTTCGTGTAGCAGGGTCCATCAAAAGTATGCAACATGGGTACTCCTTGGATGAGGAAACAAATTCTACATCCAACGAGTGTTCTCGCTCAATATTTGAGTAAACCCATAGGGAGATAAGTTGAAAATACGAGTTCAAAAAGTAGTTTTTTCTTTTTTCCCTCTAAAATTTGATGATGTAATCTAATCTTATTTTATTATTTCCACTATTATTTTATAATTTCTTTAGAGGCCCATTTTAGACCTCAAAATTCCCCTAATGTGCGGTACAATTGGCTAATTTAAATGGTGAATTAATTCCCATATATGTTAATGGTTGTCACCTAAAACCTTACAGGGATGACCCCATCCCTACGTGCGCTAAATGACTATATGGCCGAAACAATGTCCTAGCACCACAGAAATTTCTGAGAGGATGCAGGGATTTAAAGAATTCTGTTAGTTGTTCTAAAATTTCTTGCCAAATTTTTGTATGACGAAGTTTGAGGGAGCGTAGGTATCTACGAAACCAGCACAGAGGTCACGCCAGGAGGATGTTGCAGTCACGGAAAAGCCAAAAACTAGCCGTTGGAATAGTAAGTCTAGAAATTATAGGTTTTTTACCATTTATAGGAGAGGGTAACTTTCATTTAAGGCTGATATTACGCCATATTTGGAGTCATTTTAGCATTAATGAGCTGCATCAATAGACATAAGGGCATGGAAGTCTACACAAGTTCCCTTTACTTTCTGAGTAATTCAATTGAATTGTTCTGCTGCTCTTTCTCATTTTTCTATATCTTATGTCTGCATCGTGGGAAAAACTTGAAGAAACATTGTGCCAACATGGTTTAGGGCACTTAGTTCCGGATACCATAAAAGCCACCTAGCCCACCCCTACTGCACCACAAAAGCAAAATAAAGGACAATCTTCAGGTACCCGGAAGTCCCCATGCAAGAATACACTGAATCAAAATTAGGCTTAACACACAGAAAGGAAGAAGCAACCAATGGAAGAAATTGATAAACAACTTCGAGTAACTATGCTAGAAGAAGGGATTGCTGAGGAAGTTGAGCCCATGTCATATTTTCCTCCATATATGGCTCCCCAGAAGCCGTCAATTGACATTTCCAGGGACCCTGATAAGATCAAGGCAGTAATCCATACACCCTTTTTTCCTGAGGACGTTCTTATCTAGGGCGACCTATTGGAACAAGTCCCCTCTATGAAACTCGAGGATTTGGATTTGACAGACCAAAAAAAATTTCCTAAGTTCGCGTCACCATAGTATTTGAAAATTCCCTTATGAAGAATCTAACATAATCAAGGTGGATCATATGCAATGGGCTATGGTACTGCGCAATTCCGAGCTCCTCAACCTTTTGAATGTCCCCCACTTTGGTCGCAGCAAATGATATATGTTTGCGCCAGTTGCTGGCTCTGGTGCATGACGATTTCATATGGATGGGAATGCAGATCCCCTTTGATGACATGCTCATCCACCGCATTATGAGCGTACTGCACCAAGGAGAAAATCTCGCAGAAGCCTTTAGAGGGAAGGGCCAGGAGAAGAAAATCGCAGATGACATGAAGGAAACATATGGAGTGGTAAGGAAGGCGCGGGGGTTTCCCATCAGCACCATAAAGGACCCCACTGTTATATTTTCTGTGTAGGTCTTGGCTTGTAAGATGATGCGGAAGTGTCGAGCTAAAGAATTTCCATCACCCTTCATTGTGTTAGTTGCACAATGCACTAAAGGAGTTTAGTACATCTGGAAAAGATATATGTGCCAAGATTTTTTGGAGAATGTCTGAGAGGCGCAAGAAGAAGGAAAAATGTTCCACTATGAGTGGCTTTTGTTTCTCATTGCGCTCTTTGGATGGCAGCCACCGTCGCAGTTGCAATTCCCTACAATTTACCCTGGTCTATGTGAATATGCACAATATGCATTTCTCTGGTCGACAAAGGATCCGACAAGGGTTACGAAAAGTAAGATTTTTTGGGTTTTATTTCAGATGGAGCTTCACTAGGTTGTTCAGCTAAAATCGCACATCTCGCCAACATTATATGACTAGTACGAGCACATAACATACTTAAAAGCCTCATTCCACAATGTGCACATTCGCGTAAAGAAAGAAATGTTTGGGGTATTGTATGACCTACATTACCTCGTCATAGAACATGGCCTCGTCATAATAACCACCAACTGGCATCACTCCTAGTTGGATGCAACAACAGATATCGGTGCCACCTCAACCACCCAACCCAAGTCATCCATGGTGAAGTCGCACACCAAGAAATACAATCAAGAGCCTGAAATGACAATAGAGATGGAAGAACAACCGAAGGACACTGTATAAATTCACAGTGACAAGGATCTAGGGGGCCTTGATGCAAATAGTAAAAACGTCCCATTGATGCAACCAGACGCTTGTCGGGGCACCAATAGAGGACCCTAGTCCCTCGAAGGACAGAACAAGAAGCGGAAAGAATCAAAGAAGGCATGGATTGAGACCCTTGTGTTGATAGAAGGTGACTATGATGAGATTGTAAACGTTGTCAAGACAGTCACCGAAGAAGCCTGGAGCAAAATCAAGCACCAATACATGGTTGTCCTCAGCGAGGTTCAACAAGGCATCCAGCAGCTATGGGTTCAGGCAAGCGAAATTCAAGCGAGCGCGCTTTCAGTTAGCACCCTGGCTGCAAAATCTACCACCAAGAGCAGGATGATACAAATGCTTGGCGGGGCGCTTCATTCCTCTCATCCAATGCAGTGCACAAATACTAGATCATGGTCAGAAATTGGAGTCATTTTGGTTGTGCTCCCTAGTACCCACTTACACCAGATTCATACCATGATTACGGATGAGTTTCAATATCGTGAGTACCATGCTTTGTGTGTGAGAAAAGAAGCAGAAACACATGTAGAGTAGTTATGTCAGGAGAAGCAGCAGGCCGAACAAGCACAACGCACCACAGAAAGTCAACGAGAGTAGCTCGAATCACTCATCACCCAGCTCTACGCTAAGATTCTAGGATTTCCGGTGCCAACTGACGCTGTGATTACTACAAAGATTGAGACCCTCCCAGTTGTACTTAGGGCTTCCAAGACAGAAATTGAGATAGTTTGTGTTGACCTAGAACAGAATATTGTCGACCTGTAGACCAAACTACAGCCAGAGACACCACCAAAGGTAAGGGAACTGCAAGTTTCTGTTGTTCAAAAGGAAATGACCAGCATTAATACAGCTTTGGATGAGTACATCACTCTATTCATAGACACCATGGATATATGGACCTCCATCCAAGAGAATCCATTAGTTCAGAAATTGCAGATGGACATGTGAGATAATCAGTAACAGTTTGATGAGATTTAGGTCATTTCATGGACCCTAGTTCCTGCACAGAGATTTGTCTAGTTGCAAGAAGGTCGCAACATTTAGGGCAAGATTGATGAGATGTGCTACAAGGAGCAACTCTTGGTTGCAAGGACTGAACCATGGACGGATGAAGCACTCCAGTTATCCTAGACCATTGAGCGTATGCTCAAGGGACTCCACCAAACTCAACACAACATCAACTTGGCAGTGGAGGGGCCTACTATAGAGAAGTTAGTCAAAGAAGAGTAGAGCATTGAAATGCAGATTTTTGAGGACATCCATCCTCTACGCAAATCCATCCAGGTGCTAAAAACCAAGATGCACGAATCTATTGCAGAATGACTCGACGACGAGTCACGATTTTGTATTAGGGTCCTGTTGGGCTAGGGTCCCCTAGGTCGAGTGATAATGTAATTTTTTTTTAACTTTGATGGTAAATCACAATGCCCAGAAATTAAAGGGGCGTTGGGGTGTGTCAAATTTCCTTAATTTTGTAACGGGTAAAGGGATAAAACATGGGACTCAAACCACGGTTTGGGACCATGGTTTTTGGGCATCTAAGTAATATAAATAGGCATGTATGAGTCAAGTCATGATATCCAATATTTATCTAATGATTATGTAATGTTGATGTGATTTGGGAAAGTAATTGGTGATTAGTATGAGTATGATTCAAGCTCTTGCGGTTGTGTGCGTGGAGACCTAAGGAAAGTTGTGGGCTGTGTACGAGGACTCTGTGACTATGTGCACAGAAGGAAGAAGGATTACTCATTGAAGATCTGACTAATAAAGATAATTTTTGGAAAATTACTAGTTCAGTTGCATAATTTATGTTCTGATGTGTTAATGCATCTATCTTTATGAGTTAATGATTTTCTTATAGATTTGTTGTGTTGTTTTTGTTATTTGATTCACATTTTTCTGGTTTAATTGCATAATATTCGATCTCTATGTTTTCTCAATAACTATATTGGTGATAAGGGTTTCTATTAAGTTTAGATATGAATTGGGTTAGAAAGAAATAACGTAGCATAGTATTAATTAGATCAAATTAGCAAGGGTTATATCCACATTAAAATAGCCCTCTAGGTGTGGAACCTAGTTCCATCACCCCCCCATACTACTTCAAGTGAGACTTTGATATGTGCAAGTAGATCACTACCAAAAGGGCCAGTATTTGGAGGGTTTTGTTGGTTGCACAAGTAAAATCTAAACCTGGGTCTGGACCCCTTGAGCCAACACTTTACCGTAACCCACATTCTGACCCAGGGGTAACTAGGCCCTACACCAAGACCATCTCTCCAGGCTTTACTTTACATCCTATCCCAGGACTACTAGGCCCAACAGAGAGAACTCCACCTCTTTAATTTACCATATATCTTATCATTCATCGACAAGGATTCCTCGGCCCGCCGAGGAACACAATTTGGCTTTACCGCAACCCATAATTTGGCTCAGGGGTTACTAGACCTATGGCTTTACCGTGATCCACAATCCGGTTTAGGCAGCACTAGGCCATGTGTTTATCATTTTGGAGATCCACCCCACTCAGCTTTGAATACATCTAACAATCCAACTCAACCGAAGTATAAGAAACCCATCTCATCAAATCTATATGGAAATGGCAAGGCTAGGCTGAAAACCATTATCTCACTTGGAAAAACCCATACCAAGATAGCAAGAAACCACATGCAATACCATGCATGCCAGATGTAGCAAGGAAATCACATATTCAAATTGACACCTCCAAAGAATCTCGATGTAGGTGCTTGATCCTGCTCTTCCTTGCTTTCTTTTCCTTTCTTTCTCCAATGCCCAAGTGCTCCAAGAAAATTATAAATGTCCAAGAGTGAGAGTGAGAGAGAGAGAGAGAATAATGAGAAAGCTCCAAAAAATACACTGAAAAAAAGGTACCAACTGGTCCTCAAAAGCCTTTTTATAGAATAGGCCTCCATTTTCTTCATTTTCCATTATTTTCCTTCAATTTCCTCCTCGCATGCAACATGTGACCTTTCATCTCCATTTTCTCCTAATTTCCATTATTTTCATAAATAAATGTGCCAAATATGCCATTTTTCCTTGCCAAAGCCTTTGCCTTTGCCTTTTCCAATTTCCATAGCCATAATAAACCGAAGTGAACACCCGCTAGGATGTTTTTCCCACCATTCATCTTGTAATACATGTCCCATCAACCGTGGTTATTATTTTTAACTTTATTACATGGAATTTTCACCAGGGATGTTACAAGATACTAGAGGTATCCCCGCCTGCCTCCATATTTTTGATATGTGTTAAGCGATGTAGTAATATCATTTCCCAGACTGAGAAATTTGTTTTATTTTTTATTCATTCTCAATTTAAGGGGAAGATCATGGCCACATTCATGGCCCCCGCGAAGGGTTCCACTACGTGGTAGAAGCAGGTGGATAATTTCGTGGAAGAATGCACAGACATCTTCTCCTCACCCACAGGGGTATCGTCGCACTTTTAGGTCAAGCATTCGATTGATCTAACTCTTGGAGTGCCTCTACCCAATGGGATGATATAACACTACTCTATTTTTGAAAATGAAGAAATCATATAGAATATCCAAGATTTTCCGCAAAAATGGCACATTTAACCAAGTTCCTCACCTTATGGGAGCCCGATTGTACTTGTACTGAAGAAGGATGGGACATAGAGAATCTGCATTGATTATCAAGCACTAAATAAAATCACTATCAGGAACAAGTATCCAATCCCACAGATTGATGAACTTCTTGACCAACTCAAAAGTACCAAGTATTTTAGCAATATCGATTTAAATTTTGGTTATCACCCGGTTCCAATAGAACTCACAAATGTATGGAAGACTTCCTTCAAATCCAATAAGGGCCTTTTTGAGTGGTTGGTCATGCCTTTCGGGTTGAAAAATTCCCCTGCAACTTTTATGAGGTTGATGGATGAACTATTGTGGAAATACATCTAGATGACATCCTTATCTTCAACAAGATTTGGGAAGAGCACTTGAAATACATTCAGTAAGTCCTTCAAACCCCACGAGAACAATATTTATGTTCTGACTTGGATAAATGCACCATTGGCATGAGACAAATCCAATATCTGGGTTACATCATTGACAAACAAGGCATGCATGTGGATACAGATAAGATCCAAGTCATTTGGGATTCGCCAACCTCGACCACTCTAATAGAGCTTCATAGTTTTCTGAGCCTTGCCATTTTTTATCAGAGGTTTGTGTTTGGATTCTCTCATATCATTTGGCCTTTGAGTTAAGTTACCAAGGGTTGAGCGAAAGAATTTTTTTTCTAGTTTGAGTCCCAACATAAGGTGTTTGCTAAGTTGAAACACCACCTCTTCTCTACACCAGTACTCACCTTACCAGACCTGCAACAACCATTTTAAATTGAGACAGACTCCTCTGACTATGCTATTGGTGCAGTTATTACACAACAAAGGAATGTGATGGCTTATTACAATGAGACACTTTCCGACATAATTCAAAAATACCCCACCTACAACAAGGATATGTATTCCATCATGCAAGCTTAATAACAACAAAAAAAATACATTTTGGGGAACGAGACAACCATCCACTAAACTCATCGACCCCTTTATTTTATAGAGACCCAAGGGAAGTTGTAGACTGATAACCATAAAAAAATTTCCACATATATGCAACAATTCCATTTGAATATTAAATACAATAAGGGAAACACCAATCATGTTACGAATTGGCTCAATCGTCCCCTGATTTTAGTTCTAACCATTGTTCTTAACTATTGTGGCCATGAGACATATAGATGGATGAAACTATACAAAAATGATCCAGAGTTCACCACCACAGACTAGATGCTAGTGGATGGAAAGCAAGTTCCATAATTCCACCTCTAGGATGCATTATTATGCTACTTGGGTTGCCTTTATGTTCCTTCAAGTGAGTGTGCCAAGCTGATTTTGGAAGTGCACTACAGTAAAGTCACAGGACACTAGTGGTGTGGATAAAATTATGCTCGTACTACAAAAGTATTTTTATTAGCCAAATCTCTGATAGGATGTTGGAAAATACATCAGATCCTGCATTGTTTGTGTCATCGCCAAGCTAACCATTAAGAAGCAAGGCTTGTATACTCCTCTTCCTACTCTTAGCTAACCCTGGGAATCTATCTCCATGGACTATATGTATGGCCTTCCTTCTACCAAGCATGGTAATGACTATGTATTTATAGTCATCAACAGATTTTCTAAGATGGCCATATTGGTTGCCTGCAAGAAGAGTATCACAACAAACGCTAGTTCCAAACTATTCTTTGAACAAGTGTGGGTACATTTTTGGATCCCAAATACCATTATATCAGATCATGATAGCAGGTTCCTAAGAATATTTTGGTCTAGCCTTTGGTTATTGTTGGACACCAAGCTCACTAAGTCGATTGTATTCCACCCTTAGGTTGATGGCTAGACATAGGTCGTTGAAAGGATGATTGTGAACATACTGAACATGTACAACCCTAAGTATCTTTAGACATGGGATGAGAGTCTCCCCTATGTGCAACACAACTATAACAAAGATATCCTTAGCTCGACTGGCCACAACCCCTTTGAAATGGGCCTGGGATTTCAACCATTATTCCCCCTCGATGTTGCACTGTTTTTTGCAACTACACAAGAAGAATATGCCCATGTTTAGTTCGAAGTTGATAAAGCCACCAGGTTTATTGATCGTATTTATCACATCCACCTGTAGGTTCATGACATCTTGAAGAAATCCAATGCTAAATACAAACAATTTCATGATCAACATTGAGTGCCCCATTAGTTTTAGGTAGGAAACAATTTTTGGTTACATATTTAGAAATAACGCCTCGTTGGATCCCATCGTAAGCTTCGACCACTCTGATATAGGCCTTACACCATCACCAAGGTTGTGGGGGAAATTTTTTTTGAGCTCAGTATCCCCCCATTCCTTGGCTTGCACCATATTCAATGTGGACAACCTTCATCCATACTTTCCACCATTATTGGACCCATAAGACATTGTTGAGCAGTTGACACCAACATATATCAACCCAGACTACATTGAACATGCCACAAATTATCAGATCATGGACACACATATCAAGAACAACTCCAAAGAGAGTATCCAACTATATCGAGTTTTCAAAGCTGACCAGCTACTGCACTACGACAAGTGGGCTCACTAGGGACCAAGTTCAACAAAAAAATCCCCATCTCATGGAGGCACTCAACGCAATGGGGACTCTTGCTTCCTAAGTGGGGAGGACTGATCAAAGTGGATATTGGTGGCCACCCGCCTACTCCACTTGGACCCCCAACATGGTTTCTTCATTTTCCTTAATTTTAGCACAAGTTACTATTTTTGGTTGTTTTTCGAGTCCTAAACTTCCGGAGCTGTTTTGAGGCCGTAAACGATGTTTTTTGGAAAATGGGAAAACCCATTGTTAACAATAAGAGTTTGAAATTAAAAATTTTAGCCCTCAGATAGATATTTCTAATGAGGTATCGCATGCTTCAAATGAATATCGTATTCCAAACTTACAACCCCAAGAAGTTGGTGTACCAACTAACCCTAATGGGGCCCACAAACTTTTGGCGCTTCATCTCCTAGGGTTAGGTTTTTAGATATTTGGAATTTTCCCTTGTTTCTCAATAAATAAAAAAATTCCTAAGAGCCTCATTATAACACAGTTTAGAGGCAGGTATCCAACACATCTCTTCTTAGAGATAAGCTACCATCACCCGAGCTAGTTTATTTCCATCCTACAGGTAAAGAATTTTCAGTATTTTTTTTTAATGAATTGAAGTTCATTTTTCATTATAGCTCTATGTTTATGTTTAAATCTGTATTTCATTTTGTTCCTACATAAACTTGGATCATGGATTTTTTTGTGCTCAACATTCATAGTTGCTCCTTCTGTGAGCTCTCTCACTCCTATACCACGTTGTATGTCCACACATAACTTAGCATACTCCCCGTTGTCTCCATGTCTATATTTTTTCTTCACAACCCTTCTCTTGAATGTTGACCACACAACATACTACGCGAGAATTGGGACTATATGGACTCATCTTTTACTCAAGAAACCCATACACTCTTATATGATTGCACCAACAAGTCCATAAATTCATTAGGGAGATAGTTGGTAAAGTAAATGCAATGGCTTGGGTTTAATTACTTCCCAAGAAACTCTCCTCATACATATGAATCTGTGTCCACTCCTCCAACCTAGTCATTGTTTACATTTGAAAAATACTTACATGAATTACAATTCATAGTAATATTTACAAGAGGGTTAGCAAAAATTGTCACAATGATAGAGTGGAGATATAAGTTTGTAAAGGAAAAATCTTAAATTGTATTATATGGCTAAGAATATTCTTAGATTATTAAATTTAAACCATTCATACATTTCAAATTTTTAAAGAAGAGAAATTTTGGATGCTCTATTCTAAAATAGACTACAACTATCAACATGATTAAGTATCATATAGTAAATTAATGATTGGATCACTATATTTTCATCATTTCTATTAAATGTTATATCATTTATATAGAAGTAATAAAAAGGATTCAATCCTTGACCTAGTACATAAAGCTTAACATTTATCAAAACATAACTCAAATATATCATTCCATATTAAGCAAGTTAATATAAATGGTGAATTGGATGTCTACTGATCTATATTAAATACAAACAAATGTTGGAAAATTATCCTTTTACTCACAAAATATTTGTACAATATAAAATTTAAGTAACATAACTTAAGTGAAAATTTCATTTTCACTGATTTGTGTATCGAAATTCTGATAATAATAGTCCTAGAAAAGGAAATTGTAATTATTAAACTATTCCTTTTAGAATTATATAATTTCAAATACTTGTGTAATGCATTCTATGTTAGGATCACAAAACCGAGAGAAGTGGTGTATAAAGGCATGCTTTCTTGGGATCCTAATGGCCACGAGGAAAATTAGAAAGGAATATTTTCGCCTTTAATTAGGTTACATTAGACTTGAATACCATGGGAAAACCATGGGTTCTCATAATTTTGGAGCTTGAAAACCATTGGTAACTTGACCGAGTCAAGTTTACTTGAACTACCCTAACAACCCCCGCCAAAAATTGACTTTTAAATTGGTCCCAATGACTCTGTCACATAAAAAAAGTTACCATATATGAGAATACATGGGTAATTGGATGATGCATCCTTCAGTTATGTAGGACACTTTTTCTCATACATGGTTCATCAACCATCTCATCTGAGATCTCACATTCCCCCCACCCCCAAGACTCGGATACTGGTACACTTGCCACCTTGGTACCTATGCAAGTGTTCCATTCCACAACTTGATGACTCCATGTGCTTGCACTACATGTATGCATGAACAAAGTATTAAGGTCTAATAACAACCAACCTAAAACTAGTGTAGAAGTACACCTTCCACCCTCGTGCTTATCCAAGTGGTTCATTCCACAACTTGAATCATCACATAGTCATCATGTGCTCATGTGCAACATGTATCCCTAAATAATGGGTCTTACAACTTCCTTGGGGAATACACATACCTATGGAAATATTTCATAACTTGTACCAAAATCATTTAGTGTGTTCACACACCACTGGTGCTATCACGCAATTGCAACTCTCATCACGCGCTGATTCCTTCACTATCCTCAAACACCATTGACTCCATCTCCATTTTTTCTTCCATACAACCACTATATCTCTACATCTCTATCTTTGTTGAGCTATATCTTGACCTGCCCTTCCAACATGATTTGCACTCACTGAATCTACATGATCTTTGATCAACACAAGTTGTGTCCATTTAATGGACAACGTTATCCTTTACCATGAACACCATTTCCTTTCGATTCCTCTTACCAACTACCTTATCTTACTCGCAATTGGTACAACCAGCACATGCACCATCTAACTTTTTCAATCAACAACTACTCTTCATTTCATCCCAATAAACAATGGCTCTTATGAACGCAACCCTCTAAAATATGCTATGATGGTTAAATCTAAGTCAATTACATGGAATTTTCTCACATTTAAACTTAGTCCATTCAAATTTTCCATGGTATTCAAATGAAAACTTTGAACCTTAGTTTTTTACATAGGTCTTGGCCCTATGTGGCCATTAATAAGAAACCCTAATCCATTATTCCACTTTCAACACCATCATGGCTTCTCTCCCTTGTCATTCTTAGGTTGCACTTTTCTATGCCATCTTTGAGCTCGATATATGAAGAATATACCAGCATTTGTAATTGTTGACTCCTACATACTATGATTCTAGATTGATTGGCCTGATAATTATTGTAAAACACATTATCTGTTAAATTCCATAGGCTTTGCATTTTTGTGTGTCACAAGTGATGCTCTTGTGGTGGAGGGATTCAACAATCTCCTCCCACAGCTCCATATTCCTCTTATCATAAGAAAACCATTCCTCCATCTCCACTCGCATAAACATGACTTTACTGTCAATGCTTGTGTCCAGTTCTTGAACTAATTTTGATTGTGCTCCACAACCTGCTTACTCTCTATTGATGAAACCATTGTTCCTGATCCTCAAATTCATTATTTGATGCATGAGCCCCCAAAAGTGTAACCACCTCCTATATTACACAATTGATTCCTGGATTCATAACCATTCCATATAAAAATGCACTTTAATAAATCCATGCATTTCCTTGGAGATCTTGCATTTCACAATGGTTTTGACAAATTTCATAGCTTCTGAAAAATATCACCACAAGTCATAATCCTGTGCCTCTCTCACACTCCAACTCTTTCGGATCATGAACCAACTTTGATCAAAACACACAACAAATCTAGTTATTTTTCAGATTGATCTACACATACTCTACCATACCATTAATGCTCAACTCCAGCTCTGATATTCACTAGGCTCTGATCAACACACAACAATTTTGACCACAACTTTGATACTAGCTCAACTCCAACTCCGATATTCACTATGCTTTGATCAACACACAACACTTTGACCACAACTTTGATACTAGTTGTTAGAATCATGAAACCCAGAGAAGTGGTGGTGTCTAAAGGCATTGTTGCTTGGGATCCCAATAGCTACAAGGACAAATTAACATCGAGTCTTTTTTCCTTTAAACAGTCTACATTAGAGATGAATACCATGCGAAAAACCATGAGTTCTCATAAACTTGAAGCCCGAAAACCGCCAATAACTTGAATAAGTCAAGTTTACATGAACTACATTAACATTCTAATCATTTCCAACTAATATTGTTCAATTGTGAAATAAAAGAGACCATTGTTGAATGGTAGATTTTGTTTAAAGTTTAAAAATGATTAATACTCATTGTTCATTATATAAAATTTAAATGTTTAATTTTTTTCAATATTTTAAATCTCTGGTTTTTGGCTTATGTGATTCATCTTGTTTTAGAGATTGTTTTCCAGATTAATCACATAATTACTCTTTTTGGTTGACATTTCAAACCAACTACTGTGAGTCATCCTGAGGAAAAAAATAAATATCCAATCTATCCACATGTTTAAATAACTAAGATGCATCAAGTTCCAAATATAAATGCTGGAAAAAACCAAATAAATAAATTGTTAAATTATAAAAAATATGATATTTTTTTACTAATATTTTTTTTAAATTATATCTTATAAAATCATATTTCATAATAAATAAAGAAGTTTTTTTAGTGAGAATTTTTGGAGTTTTGATGCCGGGTAAAACCCACAGTCTCGGTTTCTCATATTTTCAATCTCAAGCTGTGTATAAAATGCATTCAAAATTCATTTCCCAACCAATTCCACAATTTGGGCAAACTCACAACCTTCTTTGTCCGGAGCTGGCAATTTAAATAAATAATCTGGGAGGTTTTCTATCTTCATGGTAACCCCATACAATAAACCCAATATTCGGACTTTATAAAAGCCCAACATACAACCCATCTATGAGCTTTCCTTTTCTTTATGAAATTCGGAGTGCATTTATTTGGGTTGGATAACCCTAGATCACATACAATTCGAACCCATCCAAGTGTGTATTCACGACTCTAAATTAAGTGCCACCACGTATGGATACATCAACTTAGTCTTCACAACCATGGGTTTTAAACCCAAAACTCGAGCTCTTAAAAGACCCTACTATCAACCAAACTTTATATCCTTTCATGCATAGGTTTCCACCATCTCATACCAGCATGATACATATATCAACATATATATATGCTCCCCAACCAAATATGAATACCCATCATGCGATGTTTCCATAATCTGAAACACATCTTCGGACTTACCTTAGGGGACCCGAATCACCATTCAAACATTATTACACAACCCATTGGGTAATACATTAAACCTCACAAAATCAACGTATTACATATCTGGCCCCACGTTACAGTTAAAGGCTTGACTTCTTGATTAAATAGAAATGAGTTAATCAACAATAGCATATGAACTCCATGTTTTATTTAAAACATATTCTCAGTCTCACGATATAATATGACGTACCTTGGTTTATCCTTCGTGCTTCTTCGTAGCGCGAACACCCTCCGATCCTTGGATCGGATTATCCAACAGATATCACGCTCCTAACTACGTGCTTCTTAACCTTTCAAGGTCATGCGATGAAACTGGGCCCCAATGCTTAACCTCCTCTCACATACGACGGTTGAGACGTTGTCGCGTCCACTTCGGAGATCCAATGACCAAACCGGAATATCGCGCAAATTAGATGCGTAAGCATTAATTCTCAGAATTTACACAATGTACGTGGTTTTTATAAACCACTTTTGGACACGTGTCATTTGGCAAGTGATATCGCATTATTTTTATGAAAAAAACTTACCACTCTAGCAACTACACGATATAGCCGGTTTCTAGCACTCCGGTTTCACTACTCCTCTCAAGGTTCCAACTTCGTTTATTCACGGTTCCAACACGTCTTCAACTCGCGATTATAAACAAACTCCACCCTTCATAAGAAAATATCACAATGCAGCAAACTTCTATATTGAACTCTTTACACAGAGTTTCACGCAGCCTCGATTTAATTCTCGCTATCATTCAGGGCATCCCCTCCACAAGAGGTTACAATACCAGCTCACGGTATTCAACACTATTAATCGAACCAACTCACCAAAGACCAAACGAGTTCAACCCCTCTGCTCTTCTTCACCTTTCGGCTTCTGAAATTAAAATTAGGCTCTCTCTCTCGCATCAACGATCCTTTCAGTGATCGTTGATTGCACCAATAAATCACGCCTCTACTTAGCCCTTCCGAGTGTATACATGAATTAATTCCATTCATATATGTCTATAGTAATTATGCAGAATTCCCCATTGTATACAGAGTATCATTTAAACCCAAATTTTAGAATTATATTCACACAATTAATCACAGATACTCCAGGCATTCGCACACAGAACTAAATCGGCAAATGCACAGTAATACTGAAACAATTCTTCATTTATACAGTGACATTACTTACAAACTTATAGTTGGATAGATATTCAAATAAATTGGCCCTCTTACCACCTACTCTGCCTCTGTAGGTCTCTCTAACTCTATGCAGCACTGTGCAGGTCTCTTTGGACTCTACCAGAGAGGTTTATTTTTATACAACTTGGAAATCAATCGATTCAGCTTCCTACAATGATTCGACAACTCCTCAAATCCTAATTTTAGCCTAACTCCTAGATAACTGAACTGACTCTTCACACTCCAACTAACCAAATGCTCCTGTCCTCTAATCATTCGAGGGCAGTTACAATTCCTTCTACATTTTATTAAAATCACTCAAATATGAAAATTTACATAGGAAATTGAAAACATAAACCCGCCTATGTCTATTTATATACAAAGTCTTGTCTTGAGCCTAATGCCCCTGCATTAGACTCCCCAGGTTAAAATGATTCATGATCCCCTGATCATGTGCTTCCATCCTTATCTTCCTGGATCCCACACCTTGTTCTGCAAGTAGTAATCTGTTGCAGTGTTCTTCTTTTGCATTCCTCCTGGCTTCCATACCTTATGCTGCATCTTCCCACTTGCTATGCCTTCACAGTCTGTGACTGTCTTTCTTTTGCTACTACTTTTCCTTTGTTTTCTTGCTGTTTTCTTCCTCTGAGACACTCTCACCATCAGTCTTCTTATAAATTCAATTTCTTGATCTAATTTATCTTATGACTGTTGGGTACTGTTCCATCTCAATTTCTAAAATTCTACTTCTGCTTCTGCTTGCTAAGTTCTTACTTGCTGAACTCTTACTGCTACTTTTTCTTGCTGAGCTCCTACACTTACTGTAGCTTTAGCCCCAGCTCTAACTGCCACCCAGTCACCCATACCCTCTTGTTCTCTACAAAATTAGAACTCGTTCTGATTGTCATCTAAGAAAATTTCTTCATTCCCTTGCTTCAAAAACTTCTTGGAATGGTATTTAAATTGCTAGTCACTATCACTATATTTTTTCTTCTCTTTTGGCAACACTTCAAATTGTTGCTCCAACATTTCCTCCAGCAACACTCCAAGCTACTGTTCTGCCATTTCATTCCCTTATCTAAATGTTTTGTGCAAACAATTCAGCCATTCATTTTGCACTTGTCTCACATCATCAACATGCTGTAATTTGAATTCAGCATGTTTTTCTTCTTCTACCTTGGCAATCTTCAGCAATTGCCTTCCTTCTTCTTGAATCACTTCAAGCTCTTCAAGTACCGCATTCTCATCTTCTACCAGAGTAAAACTCTGATTCTCTATTTATGTAGCAGCCCAAAAAGTCTGCCTTATGGTCTTCTCTTGGCTATTCAGACAAGCCAACTCTTCTCTGTCACCAACAGCAAGAAATTTCTGCACATGAGACATGACTGTCTCATCTTCATTTCCTTGCACCTTCACATTCTGCAATCCCCAATTCTGAAATTGAGGTTCCCTCTTTTGCATAGAATCCTGTTGATTCAGAAACTTAAATTCTCCAGTCCATGGAGTAAACATCTCCACATAATTCTCATTCTCTTTCAATTGACTGCCCAAAGGTGTCAACTTTCCTTCAGCATCAATGGGATTTGCATTCACCAAACAATTGTCAAAATAAAAATCATAAGGCCTCAGTGCCTTTCCTCCTTTTGCCAACATTTCAGTATGTTGTCCTAAATTTCTCTCTTTCTCCATCAGCACATCAGTATGCTAATTCCAATTCTTCAAACAATTTTTGAGACTGTTATCTAGTCTCTCTTCGACATCATCCTCTTCAAGGATGTCTCTCTGCTCTAGTTCATAAAAATGAACTTCCTCATCTTCATTCACTTCTTCCCTTACAATCTGAACAACTTCTCTCTGTGTTTCTGTCCTCTGCTCATGCCACAACCCTGGCAGCTCATCCGAGGAAATATTTTCACAATCTTCACAAGTTAAGTTTCCTGCTGTCACTATCTCTTCAACCTTCATCAGAATAGAATTCCAATCTTCCATCTCTGCATTAACTTCAGTTATCTGTCTATCATATTTCATTTGGCCATTTAACAAAAACAACCTCTCATTATCAAACTTATCATCTTCAGACATAACTGTCATGTCCTCATTGAAGCAATCCCTTTTATAAAACAAGGAATTTATGAATTCCTTTTTCTGCAATAATTAAATCTGATCTTCATCAGAAAGATACTCATCATACTTTACTTGGCAACATTCAACTTCATTGAATACAATTTTTTCATATGAACTGTCTTCTTCAATACCTTCTTGTTGTCCCAAGTCTTCTATACACTTCAGAGATTCTTCAATGGTCCTCTCTTCAATTTCCTCAAGTTTTTCAACTTCTAGCTTCTGCCCATCATCATAAGCTAAATCTCCTCTGCTTCCAATATGTTTGGAAGCAAGGCTTTTCTCCAACTATGTATGGACATCTTCAAAACATCTAGCTGCTCCATTTTCTTCCTTAGTGACAACATCAGCAGGTTTTTCACCTCTACATGTTTTCCCTGCAAACATACAAAATGTGTCAAATGTAAGGCTCTTGGACCCCTTGGTCTCACTTGAAGCTCCAGTCTTCAAGTCCTTCTCCAGGTACTCAATCACTCTGAGTATTTCCTTCTTCTTCTGAGCATTTGTCATTTGCTCTTTCTTCATTTGTAGCCTCTGCCACTTTACCTTCTTCTTCATGAGCCAACCAACTCTCTGGTTTTCCTCTATCATCTTCTCCAGTTTATAAAACTACTTACTCATCTCAGCTATCTCTTTCCAATACTCTTCATCATTGAGTTTCTTCTTCATTCCATTTTCTTTGGCATCTTCCCTCAGTCTTCTATTGTGGCCTCGCTCAAAACCTCTGCAATCTCTGTTGTGGCTATCAGTAGCCATCCTCTCTTCCAAGAGTTCTTCATTCACAAGCTGCACTAAGCCTTTGCAATAACAAGCTCTCTTGCTGCAACTTACCTCACCAATCCTTTCCTCTGGATCCGGCTTTTGGAAAGTACTGGTCCCCTATTTTTTGGAACCTTCTGAGCACTTTCTTCTGCTCTCTCTAGGCTTCACTCTGCAAATTCTCAAGAACACATATGTTCTTCTTTCATCCAACCTCAGTTGGGAATCTTCCAGGTTCTGCCACACTTCTTCTTCACTCATAATCCCTTGTTGAACTCTTTCATCACTGCTCTCAAAGCTGTGAGCTGCTTTTTGCTAAGATTTCTTCCTCACTTTCTTTCATTCTGCATTCTGCAAACAACTCCTTCAAACCAGATTCAAATAAGGCTCATCAACTCACCTCCCAAGATCCCTGAATGATCTTGCTTATTCTTTCACCTGCACTGCATCTCTATCTGCTGCAATCTTCAAGAATCTTTGTCTTCAACTCCAGATTCTGCACATCTGGAGACCTTCACTGAATATCTAATCAAATCTGCAATTATGTTAAATAGATTTAAAATCCAAACTTCTCATCACTGTTTCAGTACATGTGCAAAAAAATCAATTTTCAAAGAGCTATTCCAATTCTAGCTCTGATACCACTATGATGCCGGGTAAAACCCACAATCCCGGTTTCTCATATTTTCAATCTCAAGCTGTGTATAAAATTCATTCAAAATTCACTGCCCAACCAATTCCACAATTTGGGCAATCTCACAACCTTCTTTGTCCGGAGCTGGCAATTTAAATAAATAATCTGGGAGCTTTTCTATCTTCAGGTAACCCCATACAATAAACCCAATATTCGGACTTTATAAAAGCCCAACATACAACCCATCTATAAGCTTTCCTTTTCTTTATGAAATTCGGAGTGCATTTATTTGGGTTGGATAACCCTAGGTCACATAAAATGCAAACCCATCTAAGTGTGTATTCACAACTCTAAATTAAGTGCCACCACGTATGGTTACATCAACTTAGTCTTCGCAACCATGGGTTTTAAACCCAAAACTCGAGCTCTTAAAAGACCCTACTATCAACCAAACTTTATATCCTTTCACGCATAGGTTTCCGCCATCTCATACCAACGTGATACATATATCAAAATATATATATGTTCCCCAACCAAATGTGAATACCCATCATGCGATGTTTCCATAATTCGAAACACATCTTCGGACTTACCTTAGGGGACCCGAATCACCATTCAAACATTATTACACAGCCAATTGGGTAATACATTAAACCTCACCAAATCAACATATTACATATCCGGCCCCAAGTTACAGTTAAAGGCTTGACTTCTTGATTAAATACAAATGAGTTAATCAACAGTAGCATATGAACTCCACGCTTTATTTAAAACATATTCTTGGTCTCATGGTATAATATGACATACCTCGGTTTATCCTTCGTGCTTCTTCGTAGCGCGAACACCCTCCGATCCTTGGATCGGATTATCCAACAAATATCATGCTCCTAACTACGCGCTTCTTAACCTTTCAAGGTCATGAGACGAAACTGGGCCCCAGCGCTTAACCTCCTCTCACATCCGACGGTTGAGACCCCATCACGTCCACTTCGAAGATCCAACAACCAAACTGGAATATCGAGAAACTTAGATGCGCTAGCGTTAATTCTCAAAATTTACGCGATGTACGCAGTTTTTTTAAACCACTTTTGGACAAGTGTCATTCGGCAAGTGATATCATGTTATTTTTATGAAAACAACTTAACACTCTAGCAACTACGCGATACAGCCGGTTTCTAGCACTCCGGTTTCACTACTCCTCTCAAGGTTCCACCTTCGTTTATTCACGGTTCCAACACGTCTTCAACTCGCGATTATAAACAAACTCCGCCCTTCATAAGCAAAGATCACAATGCAGCAAACGTCTGTATTGAGCTCTTTACATAGACTTTCACGCAATCTCCATTTAATTCTCGCCATCATTCAGGACATCCCCTCCACGAGAGGTTACAATACCAGCTCACGGTATTCATCACTATTAATCGAACCAACTCACCAAAGACCAAACGAGTTCAACCCCTCTTCTCTTCTTCACCTTTCGAATTCTGAAATTAAACCCAGGCTCTCTCTCTCGCGTCAACGATCCTTTCAGTGATTGTTGATTGCACCAGGTAATCGCGCCTCTACTTGGCCCTTCCAAGTGTATACATGAATTAATTCCATTCATATCTGTCTACAGTAATATGCCAAATTCCCCATTGTATATAGAGTATCATTTAAACCCAAATTTCAGAATTCTATTCACACAATTAATCACAAAGACTCCAGGCATTCGGGTATTAGTGCAATGATAATATTTGCATTAGTGTATTCATTTTTTTTAATTGATAATTGATTTTGATGTAATTTAGATTTCTTTTGATATTTTTTCTAGTTAATTTTTATCAAAATCTCGTAGAGATTTTTAAAAACTTGAGATTAAGTTGTTTAATCTATAGAATCTGAGTGCCTTGGAGTTTTTTAGGGTGCTGAATCTATTTATACATTCAAAAATGTATTTAAAACAACAAAAAATCACATTCTTTCTTAAAATTGTATCAATGGATTCTGGTGAAAAAAGACTATTTCATCTATAAATTAGACTACGTCATTGATCATTATATGTTTATTTTAGAATTTTGTGTGGATAAGAGGTTTTCAAGAATATGGTTTTTCCTATAAATAAATCAATTACAAGGTATATTTTCAATGAATTTGGTTTTGATTTTTTTTTTGTCTTATATTTTTTTCCCTTTTATTTCTACTATCACATAAAAAAAAATAGTAGAGTTGAATATTGCGATTATAGATATTACATTTAGTGATGATGAATAACATTATATTTTTAATAACTTAACTATATTTAAATCTAATTTATAATCCATTTTTTTACTATGAGTGATTAGAATATAATTATGCATTATTATTTCTTACCTGTCTGCCCATTTCAAAATGCCTAACTTGGAAATATAATGAAATTTAACACATGCTAACCAACACGATATAAATAAGAAATATTTATTCTACTCATGATTTCCTATGCATGTTGTTCTTCTGTGAATTTCTAAAATGCTTAGTGACAACACACTAGGTTGAGGATATGATTTACAACAACAACAATAAAGGTGGCTATTTTTTGTTTGTAATGAATATTTTTTCATCATTTAGATATTAAGAGATGAAAATTGTTTATTATGTTCCATGGAAATGGAAGAGTTCCTAAAATAGTAATTACAATGAAAAAAAATATATAAAACGTTTTGGATGAGAAGTGTTCTTTCCTGACATAATCATTTATTTTGAACATTTTTCTTATTGTTGTTCTTTTTTTATGTTTCTTAGCATGTTTTATTGAAATTGTGTAGCCTATACTTCATAAAATGCTCTTTATTCTATCATTGTTCAAGAGCTCTCTTGTATGTGACTTCAACTTTACCCCTATTCTCCTTTAGCATTATATCTAGTTATTTTATTTATATTATTTCTTACTCTTACAATTTGGGCAATTTGGGGAATATGTTAATATAAAATTTTTATTAGAAAAAGAATTTTTTACAAAATAATGTATTAAGATAATAATTTCTATAACTTTAAATTTTAATCTTTCCATATCCAAGCTACTTCTTATTTTCCACTTCAAAAAGAACTCATTCTTCTCCTTCTCAAGACGAACTACAACTTCTCCCAAAATGTTATTCCAAATTTCTTGTATTTGTCTTTCAAATGAATTTATTGCATTAATGCTTTCTCAACTATCTTGTGATTCACCTCTTCAACCCTCCTCAATATTTCTTCCTCCTAAAATATAAACTTTATATCTTATCAACATTTATAAATTAAATAACATGTTAAAAGCAGCAATAACTTACTAGTGTAAATTACAATAGTATTTAAAATAAAAAACCCTTCAAATATACCCCTCCTCTTATATGAACACATGACAATCCATACATGCATACATAATACTTAACATCTAGTTACATTGTTAATATAAAACCATACATTTTCCACATAGCTGTCAAATATTTTTAAGAGTAAAAATTTATGTTAGTGAAAGCTTTCCGACTTCAATGCACCTTCAATGAAATGTTCTTATTTTTTTATTCATACAAAATAAATTAATAAAAAATATCATAATCTTATATGATCATAAATAAAATAATAGAGTAACAAGTTGGAAGGAAAGTCTCAACCTTGCCATGAATATTGCCAAGTGCTTTCAAATCATTATTTTGTGGACTTTGAAGCTTCCAGTGTTAAAGGCATCATTTCGTAGGGGTTTTGTGGTTAAAAGAAAAAAAATTATGAGTCAAATATGTCTTCCTATTGTGATGTTATTTCACATTGAATCAACATCAAGATGGCTCGTATCAAATTTTCATGCACACTTTATACTATATTGTATCATTTAAATATATTATATTAAGATTACATGTTAATGTGCACAAGTAGAAACTTTAAGAATGGAGCTAATTTATGGATTATATTAATTACATCAACATATATTAAAAAAATTATTGTACAATATGCTAAGAGGATAGTAGTATATTTCTTAAGAATACATGGAGAAGATAACATATAAGAAGGTTATTGATGTTACAGAACATTATTTGTAAAATTGATTGTAATTATTTTTTTATGTATTTTAAAATATTTTTATTTAATAAATATAACTCGAATCATATTTATCTTTAACATTTTTTTTAATTTTACAATGAGTATTTGGTTTAGTTCTAAAGCCTAGTAGTAATCTAATTTGAAATTTCAAATTTGGGAAGTTGAAATTCTAATCTAAATCCTACTAATGTATAATTTGGTAAACATGGATTATCATGCATAATCATATTATTATACAATACTAACCATAAGTCTCAATCTCAAGACTTCAAAAATTCTTAAATTTGCTTTATTAATTTGAGATATTTGAGATGAACTATTTTGAATAACACTTAAGTCTACACTACTCAAGTCAAATATCATGTATAATCTAAAACTTTTATTATTATAATTAAAAAACTTTCTTAAGTAAACTACTTAATGTGCATAATTTTCATATATTGCTTACAAAATTCGAACAATTGAAAAGCCATATATAATGTAACACCTCTCTTTAAACCCCATATTTTGTAATTGTAATCAAGACTTATAATGTTGGAAATGGGCAACATGGATATCTTGAAAAAATTTATTTGATAATATAATATGCATTTTATTTATTATATTTCGAATGGTGGAAGAAGAGAGAAACTAACATGGATCATGATGCTTGAGAGGGAGTTGTAAGGGGGAATTGAGAAGTTTCCTATTTATCCTAAATTTAATGTCCAATTTTCCATATTTATCATATTTATGATTTGATAACTGAACTACCCAACTATGAATAGTTATTAGAAGGAATGGGAGTGGTACTAAAATTCTCTAGAGGTATGGGAAACATACCCACATGGAGACTTCTAAAGAGACCATGTAGTCCAAGATTGGGACACATAATTCTCATACAAGAGATTGTGGTGTGGTGCGAAGGAGTAAAGGAAATTGCTATTGTAGTGTGTGTTGTGTTGGGGGAGAAAAGAAATAGAGAAGATAATTATATATGAATGAGAGAAAACCTGTGAAAAGTTAAATAGAACCATGTGTGGGAGTTAATAATGTGGCTCTAGAAAAGAGGTGATAAACATCCCTCTGAGACACAAAAACTTCCGTGGAGTTGTTATTTTTACCTGAATGGGAAAAGAAGTTAGTGTGGAATCCTTTAGCCTAAGCTAGAGGGTCAGGATAATTTTTAACTCATTGTTTAAACTAAGCAGGAAAGACGCGAAGAGAATGGAAGTATCGAGGAACTATTGGATCAAAGAAGGACTCCCTTTTGTGTTGTGCAGGTCCATTGTGGAAATATCATGAGAGTTAATAGGCCTTGACTCAGTGGTTGAAAGGAAACATATTGATTTCTATGTGTGAAAGAGAGTTTTATTCATGTACTCTACCTTGATTTGAACCCTATTAATCCCTAAGTAAGTCTTTCCCTTAAGCCATTAGATCTCTCTTAGGGATGGCCAACTACAACAAAATTGTTATGTATTTGAGTCTATGGCTGGGTATATAGTGGCTTTCTCTTGTTCAGTTTCTAGAAAAGCTTAAAGTAAAATAGATAATTGCATTTATTCCTCTTTAATGAAATTATACTATTTTCTCTAGTAGATTCAATAATTTTTTGTTTGTCTTTTGATATAATGGTGTAGAAAAATCTAATCTATTACAAGGATATTGTCCCCTACATATAGGCAACAAGCAAATGAATAATAAGGTGAATGCACAAAACAATAAGCAATGTAACTATATTTATCAAAAACATTAGATGTAATGAAAGAAACAACGAAAAACAAAAGAAATGAACATAAGAGGTAGGGAAACACAAATTATCTTTATTACTTTTTGAAAAGAGTTTCAATCGTCCCATAGAAATTAAAGATAGTTGATAGAGAAAAGGGTTCTATGGTTCTCCTAAAGGAAGGTCTGTTTCCCCTCTCCTTGCAATAAAAACCTATCCTCAAAGAAGTCGTATGAGAGATCTCAATGGTGAGCTACATGAACATAAAGAAATGTTGATTATCTTGAAAATTTGGAAACATAACTTTGCATTGGATTCTTTCTTGTTTTGGTCCCAATTCCACTGATATTTATAGGCTTAAATCCATCTAGCTCTTTATGAGATTTGATCTTATGGGAGACAATAAGAGTACTTTAGAGGCTTGTTAATGCTAATTCAAGAGTGGAATGGCTTGAGACTAAGCTGGATAGGATTTTCCCATCAATAAAGGGCAGATCATTTAATGTAAATATTCCAGAACCTGCAAATTTGTCACATTTTTGGATCTTCACAACTATTGAAGAAACAACCATGATGATCCATGCAAAACTACTAATGTGAATTTGCACGGCTCAATTTTTTAAATGAGAACCTTAGGAACCTTTAATTCCTCTAATTTATGATGTTATTCAGTCTTCACTTGTATACTTGCATATATTGTTCTTTAGTGTTGAGCTTTCTTGGCTAGTGCAATTGGGTATATGAGTTTTCCATGATAACATGTTGGGTTACTGAATATGTAAGAACGATTAGATAAACGTATTGTTTAACTATGTTTGATTGATCTGATGGATCAATTTAATGCTAAAAATTTAAAGTGCTCGGATTGGCTCAAAACAATGCCAAAGCAAAGATATCGTCACCCTGAATCCAACCCAACTTATTTCACTCAAAATCAATATCGGATTCTCTAGATATCACGTTCTGATCGAATTGGTAAACAACTAAAATTTTTAGGTTTTGGGTTACAAAATATTTAATAAAGACATATTTTTTGGTTTTTATGTATCCTAAATCAGCCTAAAATTTAATAAGGGGATCTTAGGTACACCATGAGTATGTTTGTCATGGCGCATGCTTTTTTGGATTCTTGATGTTGCTTATTTTTTGTGTCTAGTTTTGACACTATCCTTGTAATATGGTACACATGAAGTACACAATTAATTAAGGAAATGAATGCACATAATACATTTTCTTCAAGCTCATGTAATCAAGCATACATAAGAAAATTATAAGCAATCAATAAGAGGCAATACATAATCAAAGATACCAAGTTGTCAACGTCATAATTCAAAAATATTCTACATCAACATGCAATTAAATATCATTCACTAAAGGCAATAAAGTTAATGAATTTTTCATCTACATCAACAAATTTTGCGTTCAATTCAACATCAACTTTTGGACAATGCACTTGTAACTTTTTTTGCAAGAGTCGACTCAAACCAAAATTGTAACTTGCAAATCATAATTTGTAAGTTAACTTGTAATCAAATTCATTATCAAATTAAGTTTAATTATAAGGGTGCATTCTTGGTTGAAACCGACACCCAAGTTTCGAATTGATAAGAGGTCAAGTGAGTCTTTTCTGTTCAAATGAGTCATCAAATTCATTTGAACCTGTCATTCAAATAATTTTAAGTGTTTCTCTTGGGTGCATTTTCGATAGTATTCGACACCCTTCTTTGCAAAGAATCTAAATCAAATGAGCGAGTTTAATAAAAAGTGCAAGTGAACAAGTTCAAAGCATCAAGTGAGTTTGTCATTCAAGCAATAATAAAGAAAGCACCGAGCGAGTGAGTTCAACTCTAAAGCAAGAAAACGTTATATTCAAACAACAATCAAGCCAGTTCAAAATCTACAAAAAGTGAGCATGATTTCTAGTATTCAATCATTCAAGTGAGCACAAATCAAGAAAAACAATTTTAACGAAGCAATAGATCAATAAAATTCAAAAGCAAGCGAGAGTGATAAACTAAATCAAGCGAGCGTGAGTTCAAGCAAGAAATTTCAAGAGTTCAAGCAATCCAGCAAGTGTTAAAAACAAGCAAGCATGAATTCAAGTAAGTTCACATGGTGAAAAACATTCAGTTATTACAAATTCTTAACAATATGAATTTATCAACTGCTGACGACATGCTGAAAATAAAAAAGCAACTATTGTTGATATTTCAATGCATCTACAACAGACAGATGAGACAAATGATTTTCTTCAACTGGAGTCACAGCTACAATGAGATGAGTCGCAACAAAAGAGTGGTGTTTGTGAGCCATTCAAAAATAAAAATTTAGAAGATAATGATTCCAAACCACTCATCCAAACAACTTCAAGTGTTTAAGTTGTCCATGATCAGGGTCAACTTTCTTCTTCCAAGCCAATCATCAGGCCGCGGGAAGAAATCGAATTCAACAAAAATCGATGTGGCTTAGGATATGACAAAGATGAAAACAACTTGCATATCCAAGACTATTCAAATCCTATCAAGCTCATCAGTGCAAGATTTCTTGATCAAATAACATCAACAAGCCATGATAAAGTTGAAGACAAACCCAAATGGAAACATTTTCAAAGAATGGGTCATATGGAAGATCATTGTTTGATCTCCATCCTTGTCACCGTTGTGGCAAGCAGAATCACTCATCAGAGAAATGTTGCAAACAAAACCAACCAACCAGATTGAATATCCATTATGCATGTATTGATCCTTGGGAATGGTTGTCAACAATCACAAGATTATATAAGTTTTACCATAGAATTCAATCTCACCTATTGCAACCAACATTCAAATGAAGATAGTACTCTCATGCACCTAAAAGGGGGAGTACAACAGTGAAACTTTCCTACACCTGAAGGGGGGGAGTTCAGTAATCAAATGCAGATGTTTGTTTGTACTTTCAGATGAAAAGGGGGGGGGGAATGATAATGGAATTTAAGGTGGTTTTCAAACTGAAAGTTTTGAAAAAATCAACAAAAGAAACAATGAGAAATTTTCAATCATCATCAACAACTCAATAGGCGATCATCATCTGTAACGACCCAATTAGACTTATATGGAACATAGAAATATTAGCATGCATATGATAGCTACATATGCATGTATCACATGTACTTCACTAGTACATGGACTAATCAATTATAAAAAAGTCTCAGTGTAGGGTAATGAATGAATTATTGAAGTATTGAATAAATACCTAAATATAATTAATGTAGTGCGAGGTAAAAGTTATACCTACCACTATCATAATATAACTAATATTTTTTTCAAAGGAAAGTAAAAGCATTGACTTATGCAAATAAAATATGATATTTTCAATCCAAGATATTTACTAAATAAAGATATTTAATAATAAATCCAAGATATTTCAAGAATCCAAGATATTTATTAAATATTGATATTTAATAAATCCAAGATATTTATGAAATAATAATATTTTAATATAAAATCTAAGATATTTTAAAAGAAAATATTTTAATAAATATCTTGAAAAGATATTTGACTAAGATATTTTAAAAGAAGATATTTGAATAAGATATTTATTAAAGGAGGATATTTTAATAAATATCTTGACAGGGGATTTGTGTATAAAAGGATAAGGGGGGAAAACTTGATGGGCATGGGCAGTGAGGTGGGAAAACTAACTCGGATGTTGTCAGAGGAGTTCTAACTATGGGAGACATGAGTAGTGAGTTCAAACAAAGTCATGGAGTGATCTCGGTTTTTATTGGAGTTTTGGGCACGGGGGCTAGAAGACTTGTCTTATGGATTTGGGGACTGGAGAGGTTGACCCTAGATAGGCTGGGAGGAAAATGGCAGTTTGGTAACAGGAGCAGGAGCCATGACGGGTTTGGAACAACTTCAAACACGATTCCAGGTAAGTATTAAATAGTGAACTGATATATTCTGCTTCAAAATGTTCATTCTGGATTATGTAGTATCAATTTTTCTAATCATTATAATTATGAAATTTAAGTTCCTTACATCATTAGCAACCAATGGGCGATCAACATCACAGTAGCCAGTGGCTCATCATTATCAATCAGTGGGCGATCAACACCAAAGTAGCTAGTGGGTAGTTTCGACATCATCAATTCGTCAGTGGGCGTTATCAACATTTTGTCAGTAGACAAGAAATTATGATGATGATTGAAAGAAAAGGAAAAATGGATCATTTTGAAGCTTGGCACTTGACGAAGATGTCAAGAAAAGACGAATCAGACTTGCAACTAATTCATGTTCTCTTCATATTGGAGTTTTTTGGCATCTAGCTTTGGCGGTTTTTCAGGCAGTATTTTTCATTGAGGATCAATAGTTTCAATATGAGGACTTGGAGATGGTTCCAGGTTATTACTTTGTACTTATCATTGAAAGGGGAACGTTAGCCTCACTCTCACACTAAAAACAATTCTAAGTCCAAAATAATTAAAATAATGAAAGTTAGGATTTATTTCTACTTTTCTAGATTGGGTTTGTTCCTCATAGTTAAGAGTTCATTTAGGTCTAGTTGGTTGAGAGATTCTTTCCAACTAGTTAGGCTCATATATTAGTGTGTGGTTGAGATATTATGTTAGGTCCCTATATTACTAGTATAGTCCCTTATTATTGTTAGTGTAGCCCCCTCATTGTTATTGTTGTACCCCTGTAACCCCAATATTGTTATTATTGTGCCCTTACATTATTATTGTTAGGTCAGCTAGGATTATATTGTTACACCATGGACTCATATATATAAAAGGAGGTTTTTTCATTTGTATCATCCAAGTATTTTTCATTTATGTAATGTTTTGGAGGTTTCCCCCTCAAACTGGCTTATTTTTAATTTGTTGATCTCTCTTTTCCTCTATTTTTGGAGCTGGTTTCATAACATATGGTATCAGAGTATTGGATTCTAGGGTTTTGCTGCTCAAAATAGGTAATTGTGGAATTTTCGCTATAATTTTTTTTTTATGAGGTTCATAAGCTGAAATTTTTATCATGCAAAGCTGAAATCCTGAGGAACTTCATATAAAAATTTAAGATCTTGGTTCGTAATATTTACGGAGATATGATCTGTGGAAGTTAGGGTTTTTGTAGGCTTCTGAATTTCATCTCAAAGAGGTGACCATGGGAAAATTGTCATAACTCTCTCTTTGAGCATCAGATTGGGATTCTGTAAAAAGTGGCTGAAAGTAAAAAAAATGTAGTTTCCTATGTATCAATTTCAGATATGAAGGAGGAAACAGTGACACGTGGCATGCCATACAGGTTCGCTCTACTGAAGCAGTCCATAATTAGGTCATTGTGGGATATTGGGAATAACTTTTCCTTGAACCATCCAAAGTAAGTCAGACCTATGGCATTGGAAATAAGATTCAGAGAGCTACTACAGGACCGAATTTCAAATATTGAAGATATGAAATCACAGAGATAATTCAGTTTAACTATCGAGCTCCTCAAAAGCAATAAAAAGGTGTGTATTTTTTCCAAATTGCATAAGTCTTGTTTGAAAAATTAGTTTGAAGTGATTCCAAGGGAATATTGAAGCATAGATATCAGTATTGGGTTCTAAAATTCCACCTGAAAATAATTCAACACCCATTAAGCCTTCATAAGACTCTACTATGACTCATGAAGAGGAAGAAGCACAACATGACATATCAAAATTACAAGAGCAAGTGCACCAACTTTCAATCTCCCAAAGAGCAAAAAAAAATGAAATGGAAGTTTTGAAGAAAGGCGTGGAAGCTAAGATAGATGGTTTGAAGAAAGGCATGGAAGATAAGATGGATGCTTTGAAGAATGGCATGAAAGCTAGCACGGAAGCTAATATGGATGACATGGAAGCTAAGATCAATGAAAAAATGAAAGACAACATGGAAGACATGAAGAATTATCTAAAAGTAGACATGGAAGGTTTGATGATAAGGTTGATACAAGAAATTATTCCTAATGGCAGAAAGATAGTAGAGGAAACTCATGATTTCATAAAATCTAATTTTGGATTGAAGACCCACCATATTCCAAAGAACGATACAAGGAAGTTTGATGGCAAGAATCCCGTAACATGGATACTACAGATGGAGAAATATTTTGATCTCAATAATGTGCAAAACACACAAAAGGTACACATTGCAACTTTATATTTAGAACAAAATAAATTTGTATGGTATCGATGGCTTTTCTCCCATAAAAAAATTGTCACTTGGTAAATTTTTACAGAGGAAATGATAGCACATTATGATGATACAAAGAGCAACACCTTCTTTATCCAATGGATAAATCTAAAAAAAAAAAGGTTCAGTGGTGGATCACATTGAGGACTTCCAAAAATTTAATACAAGGGTAGCTGATATTCCAGAGGAACACAGGATTGATGTCTTCATAGGGACTTTAAAGGATAACATCCAACATGAGGTTCAAGTTTGGGAACCTGATTCATTGGAGAAGGCAATCGGGTTGGCAAGAAAAATTGAACGTAAAATTATGGTGACAAGGAAGCCTACCACTCACATATATAAATATGTAATTGTTTCTACTCATAGACTTCCACAACCTACAAGGTTGACACCACAACAATTGGAAGAAAAAAAGAGCAAAAGGGGTTTTCTACAGTTGTGATAGCAAATACATTGAAGGTCATAAGTGTGCTAAGAATAAATTATTTTACATATATTGTGAAGAGGAGGAAGAAAATGAACAAGAAACTTCAAAAGAAGAGGATATACACTAGGAACCAACCTTAGAGAAAGAAGAAATGAGTCCGACCATATCATGTAATTCATTGGCAGGAATTACCACTCCTAAAATCCTCAAGATAGAAGGACATATCAAGAAGAAGGTAATAGTGCTAATTGATTCAGGTAGTACCCATAATTCTATTCATTGTAAGGTAGCTAAGGAATTGAATTGCTTCCTATACCCAACACCAAAATGTCAAGTGATGGTTGCAAATGGAGGAACTATAAATTGCTTTGGAAAATGCCATAATATCAAGCCAGCCATGGGGGAATATGTATTGAATAGTCCAATGATTTCCATTCCAATGGGAGGTGTTGATGTTGTACTAGGAGTACAATGGTTACAATCTTTGGGGACGATAGCTTTTGATTTTCAAGAAAATTTCTTGAATTTTTTTTCAGAAGGAAAGGAAGTCGAATTAGGGGGTATCACAGGGAAGCCGTGAAATATAATAAGATCTAATGTTATGACAAATATTCTGAAGAAGTTCCAACATCAAAATCATCTATTTCTCTAGATCTCCAAAAGGTCTTGGACAATCATTCCAAGGTGCTTGAAACTCCTAAAGGACTCCCACCTATTTTTTATCATGATAATTCTATTCATTTGATTCCAGGAAGTGTTCCTCCAAACATCAGGCCTTAAAGATATCATTATGTATAGAAGAGAGAAATTGAACGTATGATTGCAGAAATGTAAGAGGCTGGTATAATTCAACCTAGTCAAATTTCTTTCTCTGCTCCAGTAGAATTGGTGCACAAGAAGGATGGATCATGGCACATGTGTCCAGATTATATTGAGCTCAATAAGCTCACTATTAAAGATAAATTTTCCATTCCTGTGATTGACGAATTATTAGATGAATTACATGGAGCAATTTATTTTACTAAGTTGGATCTTCGTTCAAGATATCATCAAATTAGAATGAAGACATAAGATGTTCCGAACACAACATTTCGAACTCATGAAGGTCATTATGAATTTTTGGTCATGCCTTTTGGCCTTACCAATGCACCTTCTACATCTCAATTGTTGATGAATTCCATTTTCAAACTCTTCATTAGAAAATTGTTGTTAGTATTTTTTGATAATATACTAATCTATAGTAGGTCTTGAAAGGATCATGTTCAACATGTTGACAGGGTGCTCAAACTATTGGAGGAGAAACGATTATATGCAAAAACCTCCAAATGTTTCTTTGGAGTACAAGAGGTGGAATATCTGGGTCATATTGTATCTCACGAGGGTGTTAAGGTAGACCCTAACAAAATTAAAGCCATTAAGGAATGGAAAGTCCCCACAACCATAAAGCAGTTGCAAGGATTTCTCAGGTTAACAGGGTATTAACACAAGTTTGTTAAGAATTATGGGAGAATAGTATCACCTCTAACACCATTATTAAAGAAAGATGCATTTTCATGGACTCCTGAAGCAACTAAGGCCTTTGAACAAGAGGCAATGTGCCTAGCACCGATCTTAGCTATGCAAAACTTCACAAAAATATTTATTGTGGAATGTGATGCCTCAGGAAATGGAATTGGTGTTGTTTTAATGCAAGAAGGAATACCCATTGCTTTTGAAAGTCGTCCAATGCAAGGAAATTATTTATAGAAAGCTATTTATGAGAAGGAAATGTTGGCAATACTGCATGCACTAAAGAAATGGTGGCCTTACCTAATGGGAAGACACTTCAAGGTAAAAAATGATCATGATAGTCTTAAGCACTTTTTGGAACAAAGACTATCTTCATAAGAGCAGCAAAAATGGGTCACAAAAATTTTGGGTTATGACCTTGAAATAATCTACAAAAAAAGGAAGCTAAATGTTGTTGCAGATGCACTCTCAAGAAAGGATGAAGAGGTGGAAGCATTGCTTTGTGCCATTTCTATTAGCCAACAAGATTGGATAATCAAATCACGGGATGAGTGGAAGAAGGACAAATAAATGTGGACACTCATTCAAAAGTTGCAGTAAGATCCTAGTACATCTAATACATTTAGTTGGAAAAATGATTCCTTATGGTACAAAGATCACTTATATCTCTGTAAGAATTCCCAACTAAGACAAAAGATTCTTTTGGAATTGCAAAATTCTCCTTTAGGAGGACACTCAGGATTTTTAAAAGCTTACCACAGGGTGAAGATAGAATTTTTTTGGTATGTCCTTAAATATGATATTCAAAATTTTGTGACATAATTTTTGGTTTTCCAGCAAAATAAAGTTGAGACAATTAAGACCCTGGGTTTTCTACAAACTTTATCCATTCCAAGTCATCGTTGGGAGGATATTTCAATGGATTTTATCACAGGTTTTCCTAAGTCAGAAGGAAAGAGTTTCATTATGGTGGTAGTTGATAGACTTACCAAGTATGCACACTTATGTGAATTATCTCATCCATTTAAAGAAAGTACAGTTGCTACTACATTTAGGGAAACAATTCAAAAGCTACATGGAAACCCAAAGATTATTGTAAGCGACAGAGATCCAATTTTTACTAGAAATTTTTGGACAGAATTATTTTATTTTTTGGGTACTCAACTATCTCATAGCTCATCTTATCATCCTCAATCTGATGGTAAAACTGAGATAGTGAATTTTTTTTTGGAAGGATATCTTCATTGTTTTGTATCTTATAAACAAACACAATGGTTCAAGTGGTTACCTATGGCTGAATGGTGGTATAACACTTCATTCCATACTTCAGCAAAAATGACCCCATTTATGGCACTTTATGGATATCATCCATCGTCCATCACATCATATTTAAGAGAAAATTCTAAGGTTCAAGCAGTGGAATATCACATTGAGAATCAAAAACAAGTTCTCCAACTCTTAAAGGATAAACTAAATTTGGCACAAAATCGAATGAAACAACAGGCAGATCAGCATCGAATCAAGAGAAGTTTTGATGTAGGAGACTAGGTATTTTTACAGCTACAACCATACAAGAAAATGTCCCTCAAGCAAGCTGAGAAGGATAATAAATTATCGCCAAAGTACTATGGTCCTTACAAGGTGTTGCAAAAGATTGGTACTATGGCATACAAATTGGAGCTTCCTACTTCTTCGAGAGTGCATCCAATTTTCCATGTTTCATGCTTAAAGAAGGTTATAGGTGACAAAATTCTAGTACAGAAAATATTGCCAGAACTTGATGAGGAAGGAAAAAACATATTGGAACCTGAAGCAGTCACAGAAACAAGAACTTGGAAGCTAAGAAATCGATCAATTTCAGAGTATCTCATTAAGTGGAAGAACTTACCCACTAAAGATTCTACATGGGAGGATGAGAATTTTATACAAAGGCATCCAGAGCTACTCAAGTGTTGAGGACAACACTTTTTTTGAAGGACAAGGGCATGTTAGGTCCCTATATTAATAGTATAGTCCCTTATTGTTGTTAGTGTAGCCCCCTTATTTTTATTGTTGTATCCCTGTAACCCCAATATTTTTATTATTTTGCCCTTACATTATTATTTTTAGGTCAGCTAGGATTATATTGTGACACCATGGACTCCTATATATCATCCAAGAACCAACCATGGATGGCTAGGTTTTGTCATTTGTATCATCCAAGAATTATTCATTTATGTAATGTAAAGGAGGTTGCCCCCTCGAAGTGGCTTATTTTTAAGGCAATGATCTCTCTTTTCTTCTATTTTTAGAGCTGGTTTCATAACATATTTTCTCAACCAAAGTGTCCAAGATAGACGCATTATCTTGAGACAAATCTCCTCATGTATTTATATTTGTAGCATAAACATTATTTGAATAATGAGTAATGAGAGAGGAATACATTAAGGCTCTCAGGGCTTTTCCACCATGTATCACATGTTTATGTCTCTAGTATTTTTATGTGTATTTGTTTAATTACTGTTTAGTACACTTAGTCAGAAATCCATACGCTAAAATTTTATTGCTCAAAATTCAAAGTACTCGGATTGGCTTGAAACCAGTGCCAAAGAAAATATCTCATCGCCTTAAATCCAATGCAACTCATTTCATTCAAAAATAATATCGGATGCTCCCCATATTGTGTTCTAATTGAATTGAAAAAAAAAATATTTTTTTTGGGTTTTGGGTTGCAGGTACACCCAATAAGTAGTCTGTACACTGACTAGGCATCTGAATATGCATCTGAATGTGTTTTTATGGGCCAGTTGTTGGTTGACACTTGTCCCATTTTTACTGGTCCATGGAAGGTGGTTTTATATTGGTTCAAGGTTCCATGTGGTGACCCAATGAGGGAGAGCCATGTGGGCCAATATTTCACTGCCATGTGGCCTCCTCTTGGCCGTGTAAAATTTTGGTAAGGCCAGAGGAGGCCTCTACAAGATTCAAACGTGTAACCAACCATCCAAAAAAAAAGCCCTCCACCAACCTGCCTAATTTGGTTCTT
Source organism: Pinus albicaulis (assembly GCA_034641835.2). NCBI lineage: Eukaryota > Viridiplantae > Streptophyta > Pinopsida > Pinales > Pinaceae > Pinus > Pinus albicaulis. Next base: position 292,629,816 of record CM076584.1, on the reverse strand, counting down.
ATTAATCTATGGTTGCCATATGTATTTAAATTTTCATGGGTTATTCAATGGGGGTTAGGACCAAGGTTAACCCCTAGCCCCGGTCCACCAAACCACGGTACGTGGCAAGCAGAAAAGGCCCAGGGTTAACCCCAGCCCCAACACTATGTATTAAAATAAACCAAATTTTAAAACCATATTATAACGAATGGTAATTTAAATATCCAAACTATATGTATTAACACAACCCGACCATAGGTTAGGTGCATATCCAAATTTTTCCTAGGATTAGAGTTTAACCACTCACAATTAACACATAACATGGAGGTACGACATGTGAACAAGACATGTTCAAGTTTATTGTTGGCAGGTTGGTTCATGTTAATAAAAATAACGGTCAGTTAAACCAGACATGCGTTCACATGTGAATGAGTTTGGGGCTGAAGTTTTATGCTATGGTTTAAACTCTGGTGAAAATGAAACCAACCTAACGTGCAAGCTTGGTTACAAATCGGGCTATGGTTAATGGTTATGGCGGTTACACTAACGGTCTATGCACATTATATTACATGCCATTTTTTTGGAAAAGGTTATGGTTAGTGCTTATGGCGGGAACCCAACCCATGACCAAACCCCAAATTACAACACAAACAATGATTTTTGAGCAACGTTAATTATTCGACGGAAATTTTCAAACCAACCCTGGATCTGATGGATGATATTTGCCACTTCGTGCATTTATATCGGGTCATGGGTTGAGATAGGGCATTTAAGCATTCGATCATTTCCACCAGAACTGGTGGGAATCACACTAGTGTGGGGAAAAAGATTCACCCGACATGGCTGGAAAATGCAGAAATTGTAGAACAGTTAATAGGTGGGTGCGGTTTGGAGGACAGTTAGCAGAAATACTTCTCTGGAGCATAACTCAGTAATTTTTTTACCTTTTGAGTGTAGTGAGAACCCAATTAGGGTTTTTTATTGTTCTGGAGCCATTGGAGAGATTGTTTTAGTATTTTGAGCATTGTAACTTGATGTAAACACATATTTTTTAGCATAATGAAAGAGGCCCATCATTGGAATTTGGATCAGGAAATGTAGCCTAGGAGGGGTGAACTCCTTCAACATTTGTTGCATTTTGTATACTATTACAGTATTGATTTCTTCTTTAATTTCTATAAATTTGATTTTAAAAGCATGTTTATGTGTTAATGAAATTGACATAATTGGCTAAAAAACCTTAAACATTCCACTTGCAATTTTCACCATAAACTCTCAACTTTACATATATAGATCAGTTTGTTATCAGAGCTTTAGTTATTAGTTATTTTGAGGGTTTAATTTTTTTCAAGTGTTTCTGATGCTTACAAGGTTGAAGCTCAAAAGAGGAGAAGGAAATCTTGCGGTAGCAAGTCCTTGAGTGGTCAAGGAGTGCACATTTTCCATAATCTCTACCATAAATTTCACCAGAAGCCTCACCAGTCATGGAACATGAAGGAGATTGGGATAGTATGTCAGAGGATGAGAAGGCTTTCATAAAATCATTCTTTGACATGACACAAATGGTGAAAGTCCTCTATGAAGAGAAAAATACAAGGTTGCAAGGTGAGAGCTCCAATCCTCCAAAGGGAGATGGAGATAAGCCCCCAAAAGGAGATGGAGGAGATGGGGAGAAGCCTCCAAAATGGAATGGAGGGAATGGTGACAAACCACCTTAATCCACCTTTCGCTTCACCTCCATCCTCACCACCATATTCACCATCATCATCTTCTACATCAACCCCTTCACAAACACCTCCACATTCTTTACAGGGGCATGGTAAATCTCCACTTTTAAAAAAGGACATAAAGTTTGAATCTATTATGTATAATGGAGAGGTAAATGTTGAGAAATTAGATAATTGGGTTTGTTATCTTGAATTTTATTGCATGATACAAATGATCAAGGATGATGAGACCAATATTCAGCTTGCTTCATTAAGGTTGGAAAGTGCAACTCGCATTTGGTGGGAAGCCAAAACTCAAGAGGACATGAAGAAACATGGTAAGGCTTTATATTCCTGGAATTTTTTTGTTGTTGTATTAAGAAGACAATTTCATCCATTATCATACATTCAGCAAGCTATCATGGATTAGAAAACCTTTAGGAAATTAAAGGGTCAAAGTGTGCAAAGTTATACCCAAGAGTTTACAAGAAGAGCATTGATTTTGGGTGTAGATTTATCATCTCAATACACTTTACTCAAATACATTGGAGGTTTACATAGTTACTTGAGACATATAATTATCATGTTTAGCCCTACAAGTTTAGATGAAGTTTGTGTATAGGCCACATAGCTAGAAGCAAGAGTGAAATATGTTTCTGATGAAACAGGTGAGAACATCTTTGAGTCTGGAGAAAAAGGAAAGGGTAAGTTCAAAGGAAAAGGGAAGAAGAATTATTTCATCAAGATGGAGAAATAAAAAATAGCATGCAAGCATTGTTCCAAAGAGGGCCATGATGAAGACCGTTGCTGGAAAATTCATCTACAGATGAGACCCAAAAAGTTTAAAAACAAGGAGAGACAAAAGACAACTGCAACTACACAACATGATTTAGGTTCTGATTCCGAGGATGAAAAAAATATCATAGCCATGGTTTTGAAAGGTAAGGAAATTGAAAGTACTAGTTCTTCAAATTGTCTCAATGATACTCAATATGAAAAAACAAGAATAGAGATTTTCCACATTAGATTTATTTCAAAACATACCAAGATAGACACACTATTTGATAGTGGTTCACAAGAGCATCTTATCTCAGAAGAAATTTTCAAGAAGTTGAATTTATAAACCATTCCTCATCCTAAATCTTATCCTTTAGGTTAGGTATGTGAGAATGCAAAATTGCAAGTGACAAGGAAGTGCATACTTAGATTTTCAATCACTACAAACTTTCTTGATGAGGTTGAAATTGATGTAGTTACACTTGATATATGTGGTATTTTTTTGGGAAGCCCATATCTTTATGATAGGAGAGCCATTTTTCATCGCCATGAGAATACATATCATTTTTCCAAGAATGGGATTGAGTACATTGCTAGAAAACATAGCGAGAAAATGATTTTGTCTCTTATTAATGCTACAAAAATGAAGAGGATGGTTAATGCTAATCAAAATTTAGCATTGTTAATGTTCAAGCACAATGATGTTGAGAATGAAGCCTTTCACTAATATGAATAAAAATTTAAATCCCATTTCATTGAGGTTTCTAATTCATGTGATAAGATGTTTCAATATTATAACATTTTTCCTCTTAAAAGATGTAAACAAAATGAATTGAATTTGCAGCAGGATGCATCATTTTTGAACATTGGTGTGAACAAGATTCCAGTGTTAAAGAATGAAAGGGTAAAGAATAAAATGCAAAATCAATTTGAAAAAAATGATATTGGTTCTAAAACATCTTCTTGTGGGATTCATAATGTTTTGGCTTTGAAGAAGGATGGTTCATGGTGATGGAGATCACATTTGGTAAAGGGTTGAGCCAAGTACAAGGCTAGACATGCTAAACATCGTCATGCCGACATTGTTCAAGGTGAAGTGAATTTGAAATTGCATAAGTTTCCTTTGATTGAAGACCAATGAGGGAATGTGCATATTCCTTCAAAGGCAGTTTTATGTTATGCACATCTTGGAAAATTCCAGCAATATGCTATTGTTTACAACAAGACAAAGACTCCAAAATCAAGGAAAGTGATGTGCTTTCATGAAAAGATAAAAGTGATAAATTTAATAAAATTTTAGTGGATTGAGATTGAAAGGGTGAGGGAGTTGTATCCTCATCCATTTTTTGACTGATAATGAGATTTTGGAGGTCCAAAAGATTCCAGTGGGGAGGAATGATTTGATCGATCAGTTTAATGCTCAAAATTAAAATTGCTTGGATTGGCTCTAAACTAGCGCCAAAGTGAATATCTCGTCACCATGAATCCAATGCATCTCTTTTCACTCAAAACTGCTATCGGATGCTCCCGATATTGCCTTATGATTGAATTGGAAAACAACTAAAATCTTTGGGATTTGGGTTGTAGGTGCACCCAGTAAATAATGCATACAATGGCTAGGCATATGAATATGCATATGACTGTGTTTTTATGGGCCAGTCATTGGTTGACACTTGTCCCATTTTTACTGGTCTGTGGAAGGTGGTTTTGTATTGGTTCAAGGGTCGACGTGGTGGCCCAACGGGGGAGAGCCATGAGGGCTAATTGGTTGCTGCCATGTGGCCTCCTCTTGGCCGTGTAAGATTTTGGTATGGCTACAACAGGCCTCTAAAGGATTTGATCATGTAACCAACAATGCAACAAAAAATCCCTCCACTGTCCCATCTAATTTGGTTCTTATTAATCTATGGTATCCATATGTATTTAAAGTTTCATGGGTTATTCAATGGTGGTCGAGATTCAAGTTAATCCCTAGCCCCGATCCACCAAACCACGGTACATGGTAGGCTGACAGTGCCCAGTGTTAACCCCAACCCCAACGCTATGTATTAACATAAACCAAAGTTTGAAACCATATTATAACCAACGGTAATTTAAATATTTAAACCATATGTATTAATGCAACCAGACCATAGGTTAGGACCATATCCAAAGTTTCACTGGGATAAGGGTTTAACCACCAGTGGTTAACACATAATATGGAGGCATGGCATGTTAACAAGAAGTGGTCAAGTTTATTGTTGGCAAGTTGGTTCATGTCAATAAACCCAACGATCAGTTAAACCAAAGATCAGTTCAAATATGAACGTGTTTGGGTGTGAAGTTTTATTCTATGTTTTAAACTCTGGTGGGAATGAACCCAACCCAACGTGCAAGCTTGGTTACAAAGCAAGTTATGGTTAATGGTTATGGAGGTTACACCAGTGGTCTATGCACAATATATCACATGCCATGGTTTTGGAAACGATTATGGTCAGCAGTTATGGCAGGAACCCAACCCACGACCAAACCCCAAATTGCAACACCAACCTCGGTTTTCGAGCAGGTTTAATTATCTAGCAGCAATTTTTGAACCAACCCTAGATCTAACAGATGATATTGTGCCACTTGGTGCATATTTATCGGGTCATGGGCTGACATAGTGCATTTAAGTGTTCGACAATTTGCACTTGAACCAGAGGGAATCTTGCCAGTGTGGGGAAAGATTGCCACTCCACATGGCTGAAAAAGGTGGAGATTCTAGAACAGTTAGTAGGTGGGTGCGATTTGGAGGACAGATAGAAGAAAAACTTCTCTGGACAATAACTCAATTGTTTTTTGACCTTTTTGAGTGCTGAAAGAGCCCATATAGGGGTTTTTGACTGTTCTGGAGCCATTGGAGAAATATTTTTAGCATTTTGAGTAGTGTAACTTAATGTAAACACATATTTTTGAGAAATGAAAGAGGCCCAACATTGGAAACTACAACAGGAGATGTAGCCCAAGAGGGGTGAACTCCTTCATCATTTTTGTCTTGTGTATATTGTTATGCTACTAATGTCTCAAAACTAAGTTTAAAAGTATGTTTATGTGTTATTGAAATTGACATAATTGGCTAAAAAACCTAAACATTCCACTTGCAATTTTCACCATAAACTCTCAAGTTTACATATATAGATCACTGATTACTAGTTGTGAATACTTATGAGATTGAACTTTGTATTTCTTATAATAATTTTGAAGTAAATTGTGTTGTGGAAACAAATATAAAAAGTTTAAATGAGCTCAAAGGCTCCTCATATACTTTGTTAGTGTGCATGGATTATTCTAGGCCAATTGAGGGATGGAACAATTGTGTTGTATCCATGTTTGGTGATGAGAATAATTGAGGTTCTTCTCTTATTGGGGACCTTGTTTCCTTAAGAGATAAGCTAGATTGTTGAACTCTCTGTTTATAGGACACTAGTAGAAAAACAGAAATTGACGACTAAAAAACTACTAAAAATCACATACAAATGACTATGTTTGGTCATATTACCATTAGTAGCTAATGTACAATATCTTATCTTCACAACAAATTTAGTCGTATTTAACTTAGTCTTTAATTCACTATCTCTTTTATCATCTAATAATAGATTTAGTCATGAATTTAGTCATTGATTTAGTCCTTAATTACCACATTTAATGACCAAACAAACAAATAAATGACTATTGGAAATGAAAAATTCGTGACTACAAGCAATGACTAAAATTTGCATATAAATGACTATTAGTGGCTAATTTATAGTATCATATTTCGCAACCAACATTTTGTTCATATTTGTTTTTTCATTAATTGGTTTTAAACGATGACTAAAATTTGCATATAAATCACTATTAGTGGCTAATTTACAGTATCTTATCTCACAACCAACATTTTGGTCATTAATTGGGTTCCTAAAGTAATCATGTAGTATTATATTTGGTTGTGAAATGACTAATTTAGTAGTGAACATTCATTTCATTTGCATTCATTAATAAAAACTATAAAGAACTAATTTAGTCATTGTATATTCATTTTATTTGTGTTCATTATTAATCAATATAAACTACTATTTTAATAGTTTTATGTTCATTTCATATGTGTCCATTATTAATTAACATAAATGAATGAGTATGATTTTGTGACTATATTAAAAAAATAGCATACCATATTCATGCTCATGTAATATGAAAACACATGTGAATAATGTAAAGTCTCATCAGTTGATTACAACACTAAACAATATAAAGTACAATCATAAATAGTTTGAGCCACAAATTTTATTATACGAAATGTCAAGTATTACAATATGAGTTTCCAACATTGACTGGGCTACAATTTACACATGAAAAGTCATTTAATCACTTCAAAATATTCACAATGTGTTTCCAATCCGTTGCACATATGTCTCTCAACCTTTCAAAACATTCAATGGTTTGCTTCTAAAATTGTGTAACCAATAACATCCACCATTCTGAAATCATGTTGAGGAATAGAAGCTCCATTATTTGGATATTCAAGGGTTGGAAGATGAATCTGAGCCCTTCAATATACAACCCATAGATACCATTTAACTACTAATAATGTGATCTCATTTTCCTTTTTAATTAAAATATCTACAAATATTTTGATCATTATTTGCAATATAATGATACAATGAAACTTCCTTTATAACACATGGAAAATTTCATAAGAAATCTAAATACAAAAAAAGTACACATACCAAAGTAGGTCACATTCCAAAAGACCTTTTGGCACAAATATATCTGCACAAACATAAACAAGAAGATAAAATCAACAATTTCAGAATAAAATAACTCCTCCTTTAACAATTCATACGATGAAACACATACAAGCCATTTAAAGATTCAAAAAGGGTTTCTTAAAGCAACTACCAAAAGAAATGGATTCTTATCAACTAAGGCACTAAATTTTGAAATAAAAAAATGTGCCACGAGGCCACATCATATGAAAACAAAATAGTCATGAGGCAAGTACCATATATTATAGAAAACATAAAATAGAAAGGTGAGATGGTGTGCACAAACATAGAAGAATTTCAAGCCATAGTGAGGGTCATAACAAAACCTAGTAGTGGTTACCTTCATCTGTGAGACTTATAAACAGAAAGAAAAAAAACATATGAATATATTCTAGGAAGCTACCATAAACAAATAGATTAACTATTTATAATTTAATCAATCCATCAAATTTCACTAACATTAGGCACAATGGCTAACACCGTTCATAATACATAGGGGTGGCAGGAGGGGGGAGGATTCTCTTAAATCCCAAATGAAATCAAGTAGTTAAGTATTCATGAGGACTTGGCAAGAGGACAAATAATATGGCTGAAATGTATGGGCTCCTACTTGGGCTCAATTTGGCTAAAGAAAGAAAAATCGCTAGGATAACAATCCTTGGAGACTCCTCAAATACTAGTAAACATGTTGCACAAGTCTAAAATGTAGAAAGGAATTTCTTTATCAACATGATATAGTGGTTGGAGTGTAGAATGTTGTTGTTGCATTTAATGTTGATATGATTGTTGTGTCTATTACTAATATGGCTACTCATAACCATATTTTCAATTCACCTACTTGAATATGTTATCTATAGGCTACTGAGATTGATGTTGATAATATTCATGTACATATGCATAAGTATATAATCATTAGTTATTCCATCACCCATGTTAAACCATGCATGACCAAATGTAAATTTAGTAATGTAGGTAAATTTTAACACAAAAAAAAAAATTAAATACGTAGGCATGAGTTAACTATGCACAAATAGCAAAAGAAAAAATAAAGGATTTTTTTTTCAAGAAAAGGTAGCAATATAGAAGAGTGGTTTCAAATTTCAATTCAAGGAGTCCCTATTACATGCCAAAAGAACACTGAATAAAGAGAATTTGGGAGCCTAATTTGTCTTTAATACTTGTCAAAATAGAGACTATCAAATTCCTATATTATCTACTTGAAAATATATCAAAAAGGAGAAACAATTCATTACTAGCTAACAATTCATTGCATTTACTAGCTAACTAAAATCATGAATTATCAAATATAGTGAAAAAAAATAATCATGCAGTAAAAGAAAATCAACTAGCAGCTTTATTCATATATGTAATATAAGTTGGAAAAAAATAAGAGTGAATTAATTACTCACATGGTAAAGAGTTGAAAGTGACATTTTGCAATCCTCTTCCCCTGTGCGCCCTTTTAATATTTTGTGATTAAGTCACACGTATATATTATTAAGATTTTCACTGAACTTCAAAAGAAAAGCTACAACCTGTGAATAAAATAAAAAAACAAATAAATACATAAAAAACCATAAAGTTGAAGAAAATATTCCAACATCCACGCATACAAATACATTTAAACATTTTATATATTTAGCAACATTGAGATCACATAAAAATTCATAACTACCACCAAAAATTCAAGAGAGCAAAGTCTTATTGTATACAAAAAATAGAAATCCATTTATTGTTGTACAAATTGTACAAGACTCTCACAAGTACAGTTGATCCATTCATCAAGAATATTTGTTGATGGTTCACAATATATTGTGGTCAATAGGTCTAAAAGGACTCATACCTTCTGCCTCGAGCCTTTGTGTGTTTTGAACTAAGAATCTATATGCATTGTACCATGTAAGGAAAACATATTTGACTTGGAAATGGAATTTCAACAATACAATTATCCCAGTACAACTCCTAAAACAAGAAGCAAACAACATAGCATAGCTAGAAATTTCAAACCTTCATCTTGTGGCAAGATCAAAATTGTAAATCATTGTTGATGGGCCTCTAAATTAGACATAAATTAAGGCCAATCTAAACTTTCTTAGGCCATCTACCTTTCTTATGCACATAAAAATATATATTAAATCTCTCCTTCTGCACTTAATAATGTTTTCTTATGCTTTAGTATATTCTTGGGAAGGTTTAAAGGTAATTGAATATTTGTGCCTAATATTGGTTATTTTTATAGAATATTATGAGAATATTGGGTAGATTATGCAGATTTAGAGAAAGAGATAATTTAGGGACTTGATCCTAGACACTGGAAGATCAATATTGGAGAATAAATGAGCACAATATCAGGAAATTATTGAGAAATATTGGAGAGATTCAAGGGGTTTGTCCACCCTCCTTAACTATAAAAGGAAACCAAGCAACCTGAAGAAGAAGTGCACTCAATCTATGTTTACTTGGAGTCAAGTGGACTCAATCACTATTTTCAATGGAGCTGCTGGTAGCTTCCCTGTAGAATAAATAGAGAAGAGCTAGAGCTAGGAAGGATTCCATTATATTGGGAACTTTGCTGCAAGCTATTGAGCTTTTTTATTATTGTACTCAGCAACAAAACTTTCAGAACTTTAACGAGGCTATTCTCTTCCTGAAATGAGTAGACATACTCCATTTTAATGATGTAGTTCCAGAGATTTGGGCTCGTGGGTTAGGGCCCAACCCATGTGCCTCAGCTTCTCTGCTATTTTTATTCTTTTCTTTTTGTCATTTAACTAGTTTTATTTATGATATGTTCATTGCTGTTATAGTTTGCTACTGTAGATTTTATCTGCTTATCTGCGTTGTAGAATAGTTGATGAACTCCATAAAACTATGAGGCAGCCTACCCCGCTCATCTCTACTCATAGAGCTTGAGGAGGGTGGACTTTCCTGCAGACCAAAAATGCTTTTTGGGTTATGATTCTCTATTTCTAGGACTAGGCTAGAATTGTTTGTTTGTCTTTAGCATGCACTGTCCATCTTTCTTGCATAAATCGATAGTTTAATTGCAGGCGTAGGTAGCCATGGAGAAGTTCATTGGTGCCTTCCCACTTCATTTTCCATCTCTGTCGTCATGGCCTGAACATTTTTGTTACACATCCATTCCCCTCCTTTCTCTTCTTATCAGCTGTCGCGCCCTTTTTATTCACAAAACACTTCAAAACGCTGAAATTTTGACCTCCGCCCTCGCTCCTCGAACTTCCTGCTACCGTACATCACAATCACATTTCGTAACCTTTTTCCCTTTTCCCTTTAAGACTTACTGCTCCAAACGCCGATTGCGATATCACTCTATACTCTGCCACACTGCAAATCACAAATCACACTTCACAATATTTATCCTATTGAAAATCGCATCCTGTAGTTTTTATCCCCATCGCAAATCACACTTTTCTTTGGTTCCCATTAACACTTACCACTCCAACCGTCGATTGCAATATTGGTATTGCACTCCGCCACCGGTCCCACCGCCACATCCTCCGACTCATCGCAATTCACAAATTGCAGTTTTTATTTGGTTCCCGTTAATATCAATCACTCCCGACACCGATTGCAATATTGTCAAAGCACCCTACCACCTGTCCTAATGCCACATCATTTGGCTTACCACTTTTCACATTTCGTAGCTTCTATCCCATCGCATTTCGCTCCCCCTCCCGAACATCACTTCTGCTACTCCTCCAACTTTGCGATATTGCGATTGTGATATCGCAGTTCTTCCATCGTACTTCTAAAAGCCTCTCACTCCAAAGGATTTTTGCGCTATAAATTTTTAATAAGGTTTAAACCCCCTCTTTCCGCCTCTAAGCCTTGTTTCATGTGGTGAGCCTTCCATTAGCACTTTTAGCCCCTTTTTCCTCCAAACTACAAGCCACACTTTCTCAAGTTTAGTTTATCATGAATAGTTACATGGTTAGAAGCATGATAGCATGGTAAATAGATCAGAGGATAGTAGGGTGTTTTTAGCCGATTGGCCTAGCTAGGTGCAACTTAGTTTAGTTTCTTTTTAATCATTTCCTTTTTGCAGATTAAATTAGTTTCCTTTTTGCCATTTATTTTCAGTAAGTTAGATTAGTTCCCTTTCTGTTAGTTCCTTTCTGCAATTTAAATTAGTTTATTTCATGTCATTTTTTTTTAGCAATTTAGTTTATTTTCCTTTCTGTCATTTCCTTTTTACAATTTATTTTTGTTTCATTGAAGTGTGGCAGACTTCACTGAGAACCCCTAGAGGTAGCACCCTTTGGTAGAGCCGAAGAGGATGACATGAGTATAATGAATCTACTCTATATATCACACTGCTACCTCCAAGTTTGTACAAACTCCAGGTTGATAAAGTAAAGTAGCGCATCCCCTGGGAGTTGCAGCACTCTTGATGCAATACCAGGGCTCACCAATTGTCTCAACAAAATAAAAAAATACCTATTGGCCATAAGATCAATATTAAAGGGAATGAGAGCACATTATATGTCAATAATACATATTAATATTATATTAGAAATATATAATATCATTAAATCATTACCAGACTGTATGCCCCATCTTTCTTGGATCTCATGGGTTCTGCCCATACAACTAATTAATTGATAAGATATTGCAAGAGAGAATCCTACAATTTAAACAAAATTTGAGAGAACATACAAGTAATCATTAACACAAAATAAAGAATTGGTAATGAAATGAATTATAAGAATCAACGAACTTAACAGGAAACATTTAGTACCAAATTTGAATAATTAAACAAAACCATAACAAAGTAAAGAAGCAATCTTAAATGATAAAAAATTCCTGCACACTAAAAGAATCAAACTATGAAAATTATATTTAATTTCATAATGCCTCTCATATTATAGAGAGACATAATTATGCATTTTGATTTTGGTTTGGCTTTTCCTATGATATTTCTTTTCACCTTTTCTAAAGTTAAGTTTATTTATTTCCATTATACCTTGTTGAAAGCTATAAAGTGACTTCCTCAACATTAGGGATTCCACCTAGTCGGGAGCTTAAAACAACTCATTTTCCGTTGAAAATGGTGGGTCTGACTGAGGATAAAGGGACCAGTTTCTCGTATAAAGAGAGTTTATATAACAATAGAAATGAAATCAACACTAACGGAGTGATTTATTCTAATGATATCATAAACTAAAATTAATCTAACTATTTCCCGGGATTGGATTCAAATATATGATTAAGGCATAAGATTTCACAAGCATGAAATAATATAGATCATCACATACTTAAATAATATAAGAAAATTTAAGAAACTAAATAAATTTAATTGATTTAGTTGATGAAGAACATTAATCACATAAAATATCTCTAAGTCTCACATCTAACAACATATCATTCAATAGATTATATCAATAGTAATAAGAACATATATCACTTCAATGCTTATTAGAATGAAACTAATAAAAAGAATAAGTTTGCTACAATCTCATAAACATAAAACAATCAATACACAGATAATAGTACCCATTGCATCATAGCTTTAGATCTGAAAAGATAGCTTCAAGGTTCAGATTTTCAATTAGATAAATTTTGTTCAAATAGTAGTGTGAGTTCCAAAATAAATCTTCTCAAAATTCTGGACCCCTTTCTAAATGCATGAAAGGGGTTTAAATACTAATTAATATTACAAAAATAGAAGACTTTTAAAATATGTCTTCTATTATTACTCTAAACTATAAAACTATAAACTAGGAAAATAAAATGCATAAGTTGCAATAGTCTATGATTGTTTCCTGGATTCATTGTCTAGCTAGTCTTTGAGTTGTTATGCTTTGATCATGTGTTCGAGATGGGTGGGATGAACTGGCTGCATTCTCATCTGGCCCATGAATATTGCATCATTGATTGTCAGAAGAAGTTGAGATGCTGCATTGGAGAGGCACCTAAATATTATCAATTGGTTATGAGGCTTTATCAACAAGTACCAGTAAATATCCATATTTAATCTTGTCAGATTTTCTATGTCAAGAGATTTTATATTTGATGTCTCCTGCCAAGATTGTTTTAGGAAACTGATTTCTGGAAAAGTGTCTTTTGATGCTTCATGAATTAGGTTGGCTTGTAGAAGATAATATTTTATATATTCAGAGATGCTAGAAGATAAATTCTTAGCTCTGATTGTTACACGTTATTTTGTCACCATGGCATTTGACTGTCCATATAGGTCCATCACTACATATATTATTCTCCCTTAGAAGTCAAAAACCGTAATTTTCCCAAACCAAGTCTTGGAATTGGAAAGAAGCTCATTAAAACCCTTAAAAGTATAACTCTGCACTTTTCTTAGCCCTTTCCTGTGGGTCCACGGATACTTCTTCTATAGCCTGCGACATCTCTCGCACCTTCTTCTTATAAAACCTGTAGACCCCTGTAAAAAGTCAAATAAAGGAAAAAGTAAGTTCTAGAAGCCCAGCTGGTCGAATATGTTGGAAATAATGGGGGGGGGGGGGTGACTCAGTATTCCTTTTAATTAGATCATTAGTTAATATTCAATTATTATCAGTGTTTGTACAATTATAGCAGTAAACAAAAGGAACACAAATGCACACATTTTTTAAGGTGGAAACCCTCTCCGGGACAAAAACCACCTGAATGATTTTCTAATAATTCTTTAATATTCAAATCCAATTGTAAAAAAAATCTCCAGCTTCCTAGAATCTAGAAAAACATTCTTCTCCAGCTCCCACTGGATGGATGCTCCAACGCCCGAGATTCTTCAGTAGTCAACTGAACGGATGCCCCAACACCCAATGAGCCACAACTCACCCTAGCACCACCCTATAGAAGAATAAAACAAGAATGGACTCCCGTACCAGGGAAAATGATCCACTTTACAATGATATAAAATGATGTAGAAGAAGAAGACACACTAGACTATAACCCCAACTATGACACAACCACCCAATGATGATCCTAGACCTCCAGACACCGCCTCTTCAACTCTTGGCAGATAGACACTATACATTTTTTTACAATGATGCATTTATAATGACTTAGTACAATGATACCTTTACAATGATTATATGCAATGCTGCCCACTTGAAGATTTCATGTGATAAACTTCTTTCTGTTGTTCTACACCTTGATTGTTTCTCTTGTCATGCTACCCTCTCCTGCACCTTGCTTTGCTTTGCTACCCTATAAATTCAGGTCCTTTGCAGCCCTTGACAACACATGATCTAGCTTTTTCTTGCCTTCTAGGATCTCGATATTGAATCTTGTGTATCTCTATCATTTCAGCTCCCCAATATGTGATTTTCAATTTTATAGTATTATTTTGAGTCTTATTTCCAATGCCATAGGTCTAATCCAATTTGGATTCTTCAAGAGAGATTTATGCCTAATCTCTCACAATGACCTAATTATGGACTGTTTCAGTAGAGAGAACTTGTATGGCATGTAATGTGTCACTGTTTCTTATGCGGAACTAAAAATGATAGAATGTAAACTACAGTCCGTGTGTTAGAGTCGGTCCTTACAGCCCTCCGTCAGTGATCATTTCGTTTTTTTTTGCATATTCATTCTTAGGTGTCTCGCTTGTTCCACTTCGTTGCATTTTGCTAGGAGCATGCCATTGACTGACGAAGGGGTCTGTTGTCTTATGTTTCCTCATGCTTACACCTGCAGGGCTATTTAAAAAAATTTCCCAAAAAATCACTCAAAATCATCATCATTTCATTTATGGTCATTAAATGTAAATAAGTGTCTTTAGTCCTAGAGTCTAGGGTTTTCGAGTCATTTGCATACATGTCATAAAGCCCGCAGGATGAGGATGGTTCCGCAAATTTTGATTTCATGTTTTATTATCATTAGCATTTAAAAACATTTCTAGTCCAAAACTCTGTTTTGGAACTAGAAATTGTTCAATTTTATTTTTGTAATAAATTGTATTCATTTCACCAAGAAGAAGTTTCAATGCAGACCTCTGATATTTTCCTAAGCTAAAGAGCCATACCCCTGCAAGAGGCCCATGCATGATGAGGGCCCATCAGGAGGCTGGGACACAGATTTCACAGTCATTGATGTTGATGCGAGCTCTCCTAGCTCGAAACTGAGGGAAGTCATCCAGGAGCAAAGGGCCGAGAATGACAAGCTGAAATATCAATTGCAGAAGGCTCAGTGGGTGATTAACTATTTGGAGCAGCGCAATAAACAGCTTGAGGATGAGCTCACATATTATGAGTTGCGTCGAATCCGTGAGGACCGACAGTGGAATCGAAAGAGACCCGGTGACATGACACCAGCTGACCGAGATACTGTACTCACACATGTGAAAATTCATCTGGAGAAATTTTTGGCGAAGGCCAATCGAGACAAAGAAATGCTTCGTCACATGAAAGGCCATTATTGGGCTCGCATGCATGTCTGCAAAGCGAGAATGAAGATTCTGAAGAGGAGGTTGCGCGAAGCACTAAGACGGCGGAAAAGGCCTAATCCACTTCGGATTTTGGCCGAGGCTTCGTTGACTGGGAAAAATACATGATGGAGGACCTTCGCTCTGAATTTGAGCAAATTCGGAGAAAATTTTGTCATTTTGAAATTTTTGGGTCTAAAAACAGGTTTTTCAGTTAAGTGGGTCTCGCACTCATATGCTCACTTTTTTTCGGGACACTTGCTGAAGGAAATTTTTGCATTTTTGGATTTTTCATGGTTAGTTATGCATCCTCAGACATTACCTAAGCATTTCATCAGATTCTGGATGGTCAAAGAGCTCAAAAACACCATGAAAACCACCTTGCTGCCACCTTTTGCACCAGCAGGAAGTACTTCTGGGAAAAAGAAGTTTTGGAGGGTCAAATGAGCTCCAAATTGGGAAATTCCACTTGGGTTGGATAGTCAACATCGAGGGCTTTCCAACGAGCTATCATGAGCTCAATTTGGATTCCGGGAAGTACTTCAAAATTAGGCTGAAAGTAATGCGACCCACTTGGCTCAAATGCGACCCACTTAAATTTTTGCTGAATTTTCAACTGCCAGCTCAAATTTTCGGCTAGTTTGGACCAGTTTTGCTTGTGGATGGAATTTTTGGGTTTTTATGATGTAAATTTATGTTTGGCATGTAAATTTGGCTTATTTTTATCTATTCTAGAAGATTCACTCTCAAAAAGGTAAAAATCATGTAAATGGATCAGTTCCCACTCTTTTAGAGGCAAGTTGTTAGCTGCCTAGATTGTAGTTCCATGATTAGAATTGATTGAAACTGATCCCTGAAGAGGGAATTCGACCCCTAGAGGTGGGGAAAGGTGTTAGAGTGATCTATATATTGTAATTTCTGAGGCATTCTACAGGTTGGACTCTTGGGAGACTTTTGATATCATTGTACATATTTTTTCATATTTGGCTAAGGAAAGATCAGAGGTTTTGCGGCACTTGTTGGGATCCTTGTGGTGTTATGTTATTGATGGTGTTTTCTCTTTGTTTACTGTAAGTTTCTTCATGTTTAATGTATGCCATCCTTTCATATGCTTCTGAACTAAATTGAATGAGTAAATGAGGTTGAATCCATTGTTTACAGTGCTCTGCCTTTGAATTCAGTTAGTTCTATATGTTTTCGACTGTTTGGAGAGGATCCAAGTTCTTCTTTGCCCTCTTCAGCTCCTCGTCGGTCTAATCTGTCCGTATATCCAATCAAAAGCATCAAGACAATCACCTACCTCGCCCCAACTCGAAATCTGCAAAAGTCTGACCTTATCCCCGGACCCAAAAAAAAATTTCCCATTTCTCCAGCGAAAACCCAAAAACCAAAAAATCAAACATACCTATCTCTTTACTAGCCTAAAATCAGTTCCTATTGTAAGTCATCTCGCATCCTATTGCTCATTTTATCGAGATTGACAGAGAGAGCCCTCTCCTGTCCTCGTAGGGCTAGCTACGAGGCTGAGCGTGGTTTGATGTAGCCTTGAGTTTTACTTCATTTCAGCCTGAGGTAGATTTGAGCGCTAACACCGTGCACTATCTGCCACTTTTTACAGAATTCCAATCCGATACTCAGAGAGAGTGTTATGACGATTTTCCTAAGGTCACTTCTTTGAGATGAAGTTCAGGAGCCTGCAAAAACACTAACTTCCACAGATCATATATCTTAAAATATTGCGCACCCTAATCTGAAATTTTTACAAGAGCTTCACCTCATAAAAATTTCAACTTCTAAACCTTCATAGAAAAAACGTTAGAGGGAAAATTCCACGATGACCTGTTTCAGGTAGCGAAATCCCTACATAAGGAGGGTATGAGGATCAAAATTTATATAAATGCTTAGGTCAAGAGGGGCTTCAACAAGTGAACGTGAGAGGAACTTTAGGAGCTTTAAAATTATTAATTATTGACTTTTCAATGATCCATGCCACAACCCCATGGGGTTTTATCCCACTAATTACGGTTATAAACTTCAAACATGAATATCTCTCAAACAATGAAGAATTACGTGGCGTGCCATATATCAACGAAAACATCTCGACGAATAGAAACCATCAAAAGCATTCTTGACCCAGAATATAATAATTTGGTAGGTCAAAATTCCCATGCAATATTGGGGTAGCCCCTGGTGTTGCTTGGGTTGACATCAATGACAACCGTTGATCAACAATCTCTCCCTTTAGCATTTATGGCAACACGAGTACTCCCCCTGCAATCATGACACCTCTTCCTACAACATTCTCTCCCCCTTTGACATCAATGGCAAAGGGTAACTCCCCCTGACACACAACCATCTTGCGGACCTATACACACTTCCACTCCCCCCAACACACAACCATCCTGCGGACCTGTAGACACTTCCACTCCCCCTTTATATTATAAATAAGGAAAACCTAATGAGAACTTGGGAGAATCCCAAGATTCTAGCAAAGATATTCAAATTCTTCACGAGGTAAATGTTGGGAAACCAACTCCAAAAATAGAAGAAAAGAGAGATCAACGCCTTAGAAATAATCCACTTCGAGGGGAAAACCTCCAATACGTTATATAAATGAACAATTCTTGGATGATACAAATTACCAAAACCTCCTTCTATATATATGAGTCCATGGGACCACAATATAATCCTAGTCGACCTAACAATAATAATTTAAGGGCACAATAATAACAATATTGGGGTTACAGAGGTACAAAAATAACAATAAGGGGGCTATACTAATAACAATAAGGGACTAAATTAGTAATATAGGGACCTAACATGCCCCTCTCCTTCAAAAAATTGGTGTCCTCAATGCTTGAGTAGCTCTGGGTGCTTTTGTATAAAATTTTCATCCTCCCATGTAGAATCCTCAGTGGGTAAGTTCTTCCACTTGATGAGATACTCTGAAATTGATCGACTTCATAGTTGTCGAGTTCTTATTTCCATGACCGCTTCAAGTTCCAATATGATTTTTCCTTCCTCATCAAGTTCTGGAAATATTGTTTGAACTGCAAGATATTCACCTATAACCTTCTTTAAGCATGAAACATGGAAAACTAGATGCACTCGTGAAGATGCAGGAAGCTCCAATTTGTATGCCATATTACCAATATTTTGCAACACCTTGTAAGGACCATAGTACTTTGGTGATAATTTATTATCCTTCTTAGCTTGCTTGAGGGACATTTATTTGTATGGTTGTAGCTGTAAAAATACCTAGTCTCCTACATCAAAACTTCTCTCGCTATGATGTTGATCTGCATGTTGTTTCATTCGATTTTGTGCCAAATATAGGTTATACTTTAAGAGTTGGAGAACTTCTTGTTGATGCTCGATGTGATCTTCCACTGCTTGAACCTTAGAATTTTATCTTAAATATGATGTGATGGATGGTGGATGATATCCATAAAGTGCCAAAATGGGTTCATTTTGCTGCAGTATAGAAGGAAGTGTTATACCACCATTCAGTGAGAGGTAAACACTTGACCCATTTTGCTTGTTTATCAGATACAAAACAACGAAGATATACTTCCAAAAATTTATTCACTATCTTAGTTTGACCATCAGATTTAGGATGATAAGATGAGCTATGAGCTAGTTGGGTACCCAAATAAGAAAATAACTCCGTCCAAAAATTTCCAGTAAAAATGGGATCTCTGTCACTCACAATAATCTTCGGGTTTCCATGTAGCTTTTGAATTGTGTCCATAAATGTAGTAGCAACTGTACTTGCCTTAAATGAATGAGATAATGCACAAAAGTGTGCATACTTGGTAATTCTATCAACTACCACCATGATGACACTCTTTCCTTGGACTTGGGTAAACCTATGATAAAATCCATTGAAATCTCCTCCCAACGTTGACTTGGAATGGATAAAGGTTGTAGAAGACCCGGGGTCTTAATTGTCTCAACTTTATTTTGCTGGAAAACTAAAAATTCCACTACAAACTTTTGAATATCAGATTTAAGGCCATCCCAAAAAAATTATTTCTTCACCCTGTGGTAAGTTTTTAAAAATCCCGAGTGACCTCCTAAAGGAGAAGTGTGCAATTACAAAAGAATATTTTTTTTTAGTTGGGAACTCTTACAAAGATATAAGCGATCTTTGTACCATAAGGAATCATTTTTCCAACTAAATGTATTATATGTACTAGGATCTTGCTACAACTTTTGAATGAGTGTCCACACTTCTTTGTCCGTCTTCCATTCATCCCTTGCTTTGGTTAGCCTATCCGGTTGGATAATATAAATGGCACAAAGAAATGCTTCCACTTCTTCATTCTTTCTTGAGAGTGCATCTACAACAAAATTTAGCTTCCATTTTCTGTATATTATTTCAAAGTCATAACCCAACATCTTTGTGACCCATTTTTGTTGCTCTTCTAAAGATAATATTTTTTCCAAAAAGTGTTTAAGACCATCATGATCATTTTTACCTTGAAGTGTCTTCCCATTAGGTAAGGTCGCCATTTCTTTAGTGCATGTAGTATTGCTAACATTTCCTTCTCATAAGTAGCTTTCTGTAAATACTTTCTTTTGATTGGACGACTTTCAAAAGCAATGGGTCTTCCTTCTTGCATTAAAAAAGCACCAATTCCCGCATCACATTCCACAATAAAAGTTTTTGTGAAATTTGGCGTAGCTAAGACCGGTGCTAGGAACATTACCTATTTAAGATGTTCAAAGGCCTTATTTTCTTCAGGAGTCGATGAAAATGCATCTTTCTTCAATAATGTTGTTAGAGGTGTTGCTATTCTCCCATAATTCTTAACAAACTTGTGATAATACCTTGTAAACCTGAGAAATCCTTGCAACTTCTTTATGGTTGTGGGGACTTTCCATTCCTTAATGGATTTAATTTTTTTAGGGTCTACCTTAACACCCCCGTGAGATACAATATGACCAAGATATTCCACCTCTTTTACTCCAAAGAAAAATTTAGATGCTTTTGAATATAATTGTTTCTGCTGCAATAGTTTGAGCACCCTGTCAACATGTTGAACATGATCCTTCCAATACCTGTTGTAGATTAGTATATCATCAAAAAATACTAGCACAAATTTTCTAAGGAAGGGTTTGAAAATGGAATTCATCAACCCTTGAAATGTAGAAGGTGCATTGGTAAGGCCAAAAGGCAAAACCAAAAATTCATAATGACCCTCATGAGTTTGAAATGTTGTTTTCGGAATATCTTTAGTATTCATTCTAATTTGATGATATCCTGAACGAAGATCCAGCTTGGTAAAAAAAATTTCTCCATGTAATTCATCCAATAATTAATCAATCACAAGAATGGGAAATTTATCTTTAATAGTGAGCTTATTGAGCTCCCTATAATCTGGACACATGCACCATGATCCATCCTTCGTGCACCAATGCTACTGGAGCAGAGAAAGAACTTTGGCTAGGTTGAATTATACTAGCCTCTAAAATTTCTGCAATCATACGTTCAATTTCGCTCTTTTGGACATAAGGATATGTATAAGGCCTGATGTTTGTAGGAACACTTCCTGGAATCAAATGAATAGCATGATCATGATCACGAATAAGTGGGAGTCCTTTGGGAGTTTCAAACACCTTGGAATTATTGTCCGAGACTTTTTGGAGATCTACAGAAATAGATGATTTTGATGTTGGAACTTATAGTGAGAATAATTGTGCAATTACTCCTCGTTGTTCTTTCTTCAGAAGCTTTGTCACGACATTAGAGCTTATTGTATTTCCCTACTTCCCTGCAATACCGTGTAATTTGACTTCCTTTCCTTCTGAAAAAAATTTCACGAAAAGTTCTTGAAAATTAAAATATATCATCCCCAAAGATTGTAACCATTGTACTTCTAGTACAACATCAACATCTCCCATTGGAATGGAAAGCATTGGACTATTCAATACATATTCCCCCATGGTTAGCTTGATATTATGGCATTTTCCAAAGAAATTTTTAGTTCCTCCATTTTCAACCATCACTTGACATTTTGGTGTTGGGTATAGGAAACAATTCAATTCCTTGGCTACCTTACAATGAATAAAAGTATGGGTACTACCCAAATCAATCAACACTATTACCTTTTTCTTCTTGATATGTCCTTCTATATTGAGAGTTTGAGGAGTGGTAATTCCTGTCAATGCATTACACGATATGGTTGGACTCATTTCTTCCTCTTCTAGGGTTGGTTCCTGGTGTATAACCTCTTCTTTTGAAGATTCTTGTTCATTTTCTTCGTCCTCTTCACAATCTATGTAAAATAATTTCTTCTCAGTACACTTATGACCTTTAGTGTATTTTCTATTAGAACTGTAGCAAAGCCCTTTTGCTCTTTTTTCTTCCAATTGTTGTGGTGTCAACCTTGTAGGTTGTGGAAGTCTAGGAGTAGGAACACTTCCATATTTATAGATGTGAGTGGTAGGCTTCCTTGTCACCATAATTTTACATTCAATTTTTCTTGCCAACCTAATGCCTTCTCCAATGAATCAGGTTCCCAAACGCAAACTTCATGTTGGATGTTATCCTTTAAAGTCCCTATGAAGACATCAATCTTTTGTTCCTCTGGAATATCAGTTGCCCTTATATTTTATTTTTGGAAGTCTTCAATGTGCTCCATCACTGAACCCTTTTGTTTGAGATTTATCAATTGGCTAAATAAGGTGTTGCTCTTTGTATCCTCATAATGTACTATCACTTCCTCCGTAAAAATTGACCGAGTGAAAATTTTTTTACGAGATCACAACCATTGATACCATACAAATGTATTTTGTTCTAAATGTAAAGTTGCAATGTGTACCTTTTGTGTGTTTTGCACATTATTGAGATCAAAATATTTCTCCATCTGTAGTATCCATGTTATGGGATCCTTGCCATCAAACTTCCTCATATCCATCTTTGGAATATGGTGGTTCTTCCACCAACCATTAGAGTTTATGAAATCGTGATTAACATCTATTTTTTACTCATCATGAGTTTCTTCTACTATATTTTCGCCATTAGCAATAATTTCTTATATCAACTTTGTCAAACCTTCCATGTCTACTTTTAGATCATTCTTCATGTTTTCCATGTTGTCTTTCATTTTTTCTTCCATGCCCTCCATCTTAGCTTCCACGCCATCCATCTTAGCTTCCACCCCTTTTTTCAAACCATCCATCTTCGCTTCCACACCTTTCTTCAAAACTTCCATTTCATTTTGTGTTGCTCGTTGAGAGAGCGAAATTTGGTGCGCTTGCTCTTGTAATTTTGATAGATCATGTTACAATTCTTCATATTCATGAGTCATAGTAGAACATTCTGAGGGCTCAATGGGTGATGAATTCCTTTTAGGAGGCATTTTAGACCCCAATACTGAAATATATGCTCAATAGGCCCTTGGAATCACTTCAAACTAATTTTTTACACAAGACTTATGCAATTCAGAAAAAAACAATACACACCTTTTTCTTGCTTTTGAGGAGCTTGATATTGAAATTGAATTATCACCGTGATTTTAGATCTTCAATATCTGAGATTTCGCCCTAAGGTAGCCCTTGTAATCCTCTTTCAAATTCTATAGGTCTGACCTGATTTGGATTCTTCAAGACAAAGCTATGTCCAAGCTCCCACAATGACCAAATTATGGACTGGTTCAGTAGAGCGAACTTGTACGACTTGCCACATGTCACTGTTTCCACCTTCGGCTCTGAAATTGATAGAAAGGAATCTACAGTTTGTGTACTTGTGGCCACTCTTTACAGAATTCCAATCTAATGCTCAGAGATAGAGTTATAAATATTTTCCCATGATCACCTATTTGAGATGAAATTAGGGAGCCTGAAAAATACCTAACTTCCACAGATCCTACCTCTCAAAATAATGTGAATAAATATCTTAAATTTTTCCTTGATGTTCCTCAGGATTTTGGATTCGCTCTGTGAAAATTTCATCTTCTGAAACCTCGTAGAAAAAACGTTATAGTGAAAATTCCATGATGACCTGTTTAGGTTAAATTCAGGAGCCTGAAAAAAGCCCTAACTTCCACAGATCATATCTCCAAAAATTGTGAGAACCAAGCTCTGAAATTTTGCAACGATGTTCCTCAGTTTTTCAGAATCACGCTTTGAAAATTTCAGCTTCTGAAACTTTGTAGAAAAAATGTTATAGCAAAAATTCCACGATGACCTGTTTGGAGAAGTGAAACCCTAGAATCCAAAGCTCTGATACCAAATGTTGAGAAACCAGCTCCAAAAATAGAAGAAAAGAGAGATCAATGCCTTAGAAATCAACCACTTCGAGGGGGAAACCTCCAATACATGATATAAATGAACAATTCTTGGATGATACAAATGACCAAAACCTCTTTCTATATATAGGAGTCCATGGGGCCACAATATAATCCTAGCCGACCTAAGAATAATAATTTAAGGGCACAATAATAACAATATTGGGGTTACAGGGGTACAACAATAACAATAAGGGGGCTATACTAATAACAATAAGGGACTAATATAGTACTATAGGGACCTAATAGTAAATGTTTATTGAAGATATCAATGATTTGTTCTTTTGTACCAAAATACTCAAGTTTGATATTCTTTTTAGCGACTTGTTCTCTAACAAAATGATATTTGATCAGAATGTGTTTTGTTTTTGAATGCATGACAGGATTCTTGGAGATGCTGATGGCACTGGTGTTGTCACAGAATATGGGAAAAGGCACACTAAATTGTACTTGAAGTTCTTACAAAGTTTTTTTCATCCAAAGGACTTGAGTACAACATGTTGCCGCTGCAATGTATTTTGTTTCCGCTGTAGATAACTAGATTGAGGTTTTTTTTTTTCTCAACCATGATATGAGACAAACACCTAGATAGAATGTTGCTCCACTAGTACACTTATGGTCATCAACACGTCCTGCCCAATCTACCTCTGTAAAGGCTTGAATAATGAGATTGTTACCCTTGGGATACCACAAGCCATATTCTTCTCTGACCTTTAGATATCACATAATTCTTTTGACAACAATAATATATGATTCTTTTGGTTCTGCTTGGAATCTTGGTACTTGTCCAACTGCTTGCATAACCTTTGGTCGGGATGCTGTTACATATAGAAGAATACGAATCATAGATCTGTACAACCTCTGATCCACATCCTTAGATGAGTCGTCTATGCTCAATTTGCAACCTGTTACCATCAGAGTAAGGATGGGTTTGCAATCTTCCATTTTGAATTTCTTGAGAATTTCCTTGATGTACTTGGCTTGACATATAAATATTCCTTTCTTTTGCTGAGATATTTAAAGCCCTAAGAAGTACATCAGCTCACCAAGTAAAGATATCTCAGACTCACTTTGCATATTTTTAGAAAATTTCTTACTTAGTTGATCATCATTACTACCAAATATTATATCATCCACATATACCTCAACGATTGTTAAATTATCTTTATCTATTTGTACATAAAGATTGCTATCAAAATTACCTTTCTTGAACCCTTATTGATGTAGATATCCATCAAGACGAGCATGCCATGCTCTAGGAGCCTGCTTGAGACCATATAGAGCCTTATTTAACCTGCAAACATAGTCTTCTTTTTTGATAGTAGAAAACCTTCAGGTTGTTTGATGTAAACTTCTTCTTCTAATTTTCCATTCAAAAATGTTGACTTAACATCCATTTGGTAGAATTTGATTTTTCTTGAACATGCATAGTCGAGAAACATTCAGATGGCTTCCATTCTGGCAACTGGTGTAAATGTTTCTTTGAAATCAATTCCTTCCACTTGTGCATAGCCTTTGCAAACCAATCTTGCTTTGTTTCTGGCACCCTGTACATCTCCATTCAATTTGTTCCTAAACACCCATTTAGTCCCAATGACATTTTTATCTTTTGGTCGTGGAACTAATTCCTAGGTGTTATTCTTCTCGATTTGATCCAATTCTTCATTCATAACTGCTACCCAATGTTCATTATGGCTGGCTTCCTCAAAACTACTAGGCTAAAAGGTTGCTAGAAAAGCAATGTGAGCTTGTTTTGATGAACGAAGTTGTCGACCTTCGTTTATGTCACCAATGATTTGATTTGATGGATGGTTCTTATGAATCCATTCTTTTGTTCTCTTTGGAGGAGCTTCTGGTTGTTTTTCTGGTATATCTTGATGATCATTATTTACTTCTTCCTGGTTGATAGTTGCTTCTTGTTCTAGAATTTTCTCTGTGTCTTTTTCAGCCTTTGTCTCAAGTTTCAAAGATTCTAGATCCTCATCATTATTCGTTAGAACACTATCTTCATCAAATGTAACATTTATGCTCTCCACTATATGTTTTCATCTTAGATTATAGCATTTATAGGCCTTTATTTTGCACGAGTAACCAACAAAGATACCTTCATCAACACATGATTCAAACTTACCCAAATTTTGATCTTCTCTTTTGATATAACATTTTCTTTCAAAGATTCTGAAATATTTTACATTAGCTAGTTTTCCTTTCCATAATTCATATGGGGTCTTGTTGCAATTATTTCTAAGAAGAATTTGGTTGATAATGAAGATTTTCATATCAATTTCTTGAACCCAGAATTTTTCATCCAATTTTGATTCCTTCAACATTATTCTACCCATTTCTTGTACGGTTCTGTTCTTTCTTTCAGAAAATCCATTTTGCTGAGGTGTTTATGTTGTTGAAAATTCTCTGTGTATTCCATTTTCAGCATAGTATTGCTGAAATAATTTGGAAGTGAATTCTCCACCATTATCTGATCTTAGACACTTTATTTTCAAAATAGTTTCATTTTCGACCAACTCCTTGTAGATATTAAAGCACTCAAATGCTTCAGATTTTTTCGTTAGGAAACTGACGGCTGTCATCCTAGTATATTCATATATCATTAACATGAAATATAATTCTCCATCTAAACCTTTTGTTCTCACAGGACCACATAGATCAGTATGTATCAATTCCAATGGATGTGATGCAAAGTGTTCTTTTGTTTTAAATTGGAATTTTTTCTGCTTGCCGTGTTGACAGGCCTCACATAGTGTGTTGGAAAGATTTGATATTTTCAACATTTATCGTACTGCTTCCTTTTTTATTATCTTGAAAATATTGTCAAAGTTTATGTGACCCATTCATTTGTGCCATAACCAGCTTTCATCTTCTTTAGCTAGTTGACATGCTTTAGTTGCTTCATCCAGAACATATATGTTGTTTGGAGCTCGACTTGCTGTAGCCACAATTTTACCATGCCTAACTTTCTTGATTTCACATTTTGTGTAGTTGAATAGCATTGTGCATCCTTGATCACACATTTTTCCAACACCGAGAAGATTGTGATTCATGTTTTCAACCAATAGAATATTCTTGGCTATAACATCTTTACTTCCGCGAGTGACGGTACCTGATCCTATAACATTTGAAGATCCATCATTTCCAAAGGACACAGTTCCATCCTTATTCTCTTTCAGAGATACAAATTTCCTTCTATCTCTAGTCATATGCGTTGAGCAATCGCTATCAACATACCACACATCTTTTTTGTCTTGAGCCTTGAGAGCGAGAGAAAAATTAGTAGTCTTCTTCTTCTTCCATGTTCATTCGTTTTGTGGCTTTGAAGATTCTTCTGGAGGACTTTCAAGTCTGCAGTCTCTATTTATGTGTCCAAATTTCTGACATTTGTAACATTCCATATTATTTCTTAGATTTTCAAATCTATTGATGTTTTGTTGAGCCCTGGGAGGTTCATATTTGAAGGATCTACTGTAATTGTATTGGTTCCTAGGGTACGTGCGACATTCTATAGCTTTATGACCAAATTTTTCACATGAATAAAAATAGCCATGAAAAATATGTCGGTACCTGGATGGAAATCTTCATTGAGGAATCATCTTCAAAGGATGTTCTTGTGAATCTTGTCCAATGAAGTCTACATGCATGTCATATCTCATAGGTGCACTATATTTTGTTGCAGAAGGTCATGCTTCTTCTTCTTTGTAACCGAGGCCAGTTCTATCATTGTAAGATCATTGATTGTTGATGAGTTCTTCTAATTCCCTTGAGTTTTTGGCATAGTTTTGGATAGTTTTTCCCTTCTTCACTTCCTTACGCAGTGAGACTACTTCGGCTTATAATGCTTCCCTTTCTTGGTTTCTTTCTTCCAACTTCTTTTGAAGTGACTCTTCAATACATTTGTGTTCTTCAACTTCAATTTTGAGACCTTGAACTTATTATTCAAGAGTATTAGAACGGATCTTCTTAGCCTTGAGCTCTTTTATAAGCCTGATTGCCTCCTTAGAAAATTCTTCTATGGTCAACCCTTAATCTTCGTTGTTTGATACCTCTTGTTTATTGTGCTTGGCCATAAACAATACTCTCTCATTGGCTTCTTCTTCATTGTCACTGTCTTCATCGGATGATAAGTTATCTTGTTTAGAGAGAAAGTTCCTTTTGGATATTTTATTTTTTTCTTGCTTGTTGAATTTCTTAAAGCCTTTCTTTCCTTTTCAGTTTCCATAACTTCTATTTGGAAAATTTTCTACGAAATCCCTGACCTCACCACAACCGAAACATATAAATGGAAGTTTACCTTTGAATTTTCCCTTACCAATTTTTAGTTTTCTCATAAAGTAAGCATATTCTTCATCTGAAAGACGTTCTTCATCATCTGCCTTTTCTTCACACTTGCAGGTGCATGTATTTTCAATTGAAGGTTTTTTGTCCTTATTGGTTTTCTTAGATGAAACGAACACAGTTTCTAGATGCGAATCACCCTCTTCTTCATAAAGTCTCATTTCATATGCTATGAGAACCCAATGTAGTTCCTCTTTGTTGTTGTCCAGATTTGCACTGTATTCTAAGACTGATACCTTTGGTTTGAATCTCCCTGGTAACGTTCTAGGAATATTTCGTATAATAGTCTTCTCGTCAACTGGCTCTCCCAATCCTTCCAAAGTATTGGTTATTTCATCAACGTATTGGAATTATGCAACAATGTTGCCATCTTCTTTCATTCTGAGTTGCTCAAATTTTTCTCTATAGATTTGAAGCTTTGCTTCTTTGACATTTGAGTCACCTGCATATATATTCTCACACTTGTCCCATACATTTTTGGTGGTTTTACAACCCAACACCTTATGATAATCAGATTCAATAATTCCACTAATAATAATATTATTTGCTTTTGCATCACTTACCAAATTCTTCTTACCTTTTTCATCCGCGGTTCATGTAAATCCATTTTGAATAGTGTGGCATACTTCATAACCTTGCGCCAAGAGTGTTACACAGCATTTTGTCACCGTCCCTGCAATCCCTTGTCCCGTACATTGGAGGACTATTCCCATGACCTGTGAATAGTAAAATGTTCTGAAAACACCTTGATGTTATCCTTCCGCATAAGGGCAAGAATTCTCCTGAAGAACATTTCCTCTAGAAAACCCTAAAACCCATGTTTTGGAATTGGTGCGATTAACCAGTTCATCCCTCGCGCCAATGGGGGAAATATACACTAGTGGGTGCGCCAGCTGGCACTCTGTCTCTGTGTTGTGCCCACGCCAAGCCTATTAAGGAATTTTTTTAACAATAGAAGGTGGAAGTTCGATTCTAAAAACTTCAGAACAAATAATCAAAAATACGTTGGGTTGTTTGGCTCCGGATCTCCTTGATTAGGAAGTGGTTTTCCACCTCTCACGGAACCTTCCTAAGAGATGGGACTCTCCCCCATGATTATAGGGATCCTAACCTCTCCTTCTCCTTCTATAAAAGCCTACCCTCTCCATTTGCTAGCTAGCTGAAATTTTGGGAAGGAAATTATAGCTGAGTGACAATCAAGAGCAGAGCTAAGGAGAACCCAGTGAGAGAGAGATTTTTGTCAAATCCCTGACGAGCTTTGTGAGACACATCCCGCTCGAACCCTTTCGAAGGAGGATCACGACGTCAGAGCACCAGTTGTAATCGTTCTCTCGTATCTTAATACACATGACTCTGTTATTGGTTCCATGATTTCATTTTTCCATTATATAATGCAATTTAATTCATTCCTCTCTGACTAATCGATAGTTATAAAGTGTGAAATAGTATGTTGCATGTTGTCTCTCTTCTTTGCATGTGTACAGGTATCTAGATGCAGCGAGCTCACGGATCGTGACCTGTCTAGCTAGGAATGGAAGTGCCATTTATTCTTCGACAACAACAGCGAAGGAATCATGGTAAGCGATCTATCGTGATTCTATCCTTTATAACTAGGAATCGATAGCTTTGCGTGTTTCGATCGTTTCTAGAACCACTCTAGGGCTAGTGGGATCGCCTTTGTCCGCAGAGGGGATTTACCTCCACAACAAGTTGGCAACCATACTAGGGACTAGTGGGAGTTGGTCCTTCCTCCATAGGGTTTTTTTTGGCTTTTTGTTTGATTAGTCTACTTTTATGGTTCACCTCCCTTGGTGTTAAAACCTTGTTCAGCCCCAGAAGACCAGATCCAACATTTGTTCGTTCATTTTCATACTTTTCTAGGGTAAACCTGATTGGCGCGGTTATCCCTCTGACAGTCGCGTTGAAGGGCGTGAGTTGCTAGTTAGGCACTCGCGCCATCCCCTATTTGGTGCAGATTATAGCTAGACAGGCGCGCCAACCCTCGTTGGTTTTAGGGTTTTCTTGTTCTTGGACTCTCTGAGCTTGAGTTTTGGTCCTGGCTTGTTTTTTCTGATTGTTTGAGTGCTTTGAAGTCATTTTTTACTGTGTTTAGCCCTTGTCCTCTAGTTGTTTTCCCTTTTCTGTTAGTTTTTCATTTTAGCCCTAGGGCTTCTAGGTGCTTCAGTGTGCTGAGCCTCCCATGGGAGTTTTGGGTCTTTGCTTTCCCGGTCAACTTTGTTTCTGCTTCTTTGCATTCATCTTGCTAAATTGGATTGAGTCATTGTGTTTATTGAGTGATTGTCCTCTCTTTCATTCAGTTTCAATTTGTGTTGCTCCAAGCCTAGATCACACGGCTTGTTTGAGTCTCTTTTGAGATTCTTCTTCGGTTTGAGGGATTTCGTCATCGGTTTGAGTCTTGATTGTGTTTGTTTGAGTTGAGTGAACTTGTTTGGTTTCAGTTCTCTCTTTATCATTCTCAAATTGATGTTTCCATTAGTTTTTCATTTATTTAGTGCGTTTTCTCTAATATATTGAAAAATACAAAAAATATTTCACATTTTTTATTGGCATAGTGAAAATTGAAAACTCTTTCGCATTACTAGTGTTGTATAAATTCTAGAGAAATTTTTTCCAGTTTCATTAGATTGCATTGAAATCGGTAGTGGATGTTTTTGTGCGTTCATTTTGCTATCATTTGAAAGCTCTCAACTCTCCCATAGATAGCTCTTCATTGAATGAAATGAAATTTTGTGGCATGTAGTTTGCATCTAGAGGTTTTATGAGATCCAACATTCGATAGGGCCTTGAAATCAAAGCGTAAATTGAAGATCAACTTTAAAATTTACTGAATTAACCTAAGGCAGCATTGAAACTTAACGGAACATCTAGTAGTCTAAGGTAGAGACGTGTTCCACCGTCTTTAAGCCTAGTAGCTATCGCTCACTAGCTAGCTATAGACAGCACTAGTATGGACTTGTGCTCCCCGTACCATCGCGTATATAAAGGGAGACCCCATTAGGTTGCAAATCCTTTATCCATAGGAAGCTGAGTCTGCCGTCTTTTACCCGTGATACACCGGACACAACATTCAGAGATATTACCTGCCCGTACGTTAAGTCCTTGGTTGATTTTTACCAAGGTGTATATGGCAGTTCATGGATATCTGGTGCACCCATTTACCTAGATTACCAAAGCAGTCATTTTGATCTTTACTGACTCCCTAAATGTGAAAAGATCATCAAGCGCTTATCCTTTCACGCTTGTTTCCAAACTGAAAGTGATAGAGTCATGTTTTACTCGTTTCTAGACTCTTAAAACATGAAACAGTAAAATTTCCAGTTTCAATGTGGTAAAATTAATCACCTACGATCACACGCCCATTTAGAGATTGATTTTTTCGGCCTGTTTTTGTTTGCCTTGGTTTTTGCCCGTGTGTCTTTGTTTTTTATCTCTTCTTATTTTTGCTATAGTCACCGTGGAGGAACCATCAGTTTCGTCTACTGGTAGTATTTATACAGATGATTCATCAGAAGTTTCTCAGTCCTCTGCTGAGCATCAGCAACCCGTTGTATCCGAGCTTCCCTTTGGGGGACCGGTTATATCTGAGCTTCCCTTTGGAGGACTAGTTGAGTTCAATTTTCCCTTGTCCAACGCTTGGTTTGGATTTTGAGTTGGGGAACACTTCCCTCCTCTTACATGGGGATCACCATTTTTTACTGTTGTCATACCTCTTAGTCCCCGTCATCTTTTAGAAGATCTTACAGCAAGGTTAGATATTGACTCATCCAGGCCTATTCCTAGAGGGAATTCCTACTTCTGGTGAAGACTACCAACTTTTTCCCGAAGACATCCCTGACCCATCTATTCTGTCTTCACCTGGTCCATTGCTCCCAGCTGGATATGGTTCTTTAAGTCAGGTCATGGCCACTATTTCCTCTATGGGAATATCGACTCCATCCATGGAACCGATCATTCCCTCGTTAGGGATGTCACCACAAACACCTCTCACGGCATCTCCTTTTGTCACATTGGTACCTGTTGGACCTACTATCTACGTGGCTGCGTCTATGCCTATTGTTACCACTCAGTCAACTAGGACCTTGTCAGTTCCTGAAGACGTTTATATAGCTTCTAACATTCCTAAGGACCTTTCTCCCGAAGAGTATCTGATGACTTTACAACCGCCGATCTCCCAAGTTGTTCAGTCATCTCAGGACTTAATCATCCTTTTTTCTCATTATGGAGCGGATGGTACCCCGATCTACTCATTTCCATTTCAATATGATGAGCATGGAAACCCCGTTATTTTTCCATCTCCTGAGGCTTATCAGTATATTAACGGTTTCATACCTACCCTACCTATGCAACCTTCTAACCAACATGGACAACCCTTTCAGGAACAACCTTTGTTTCAGCAAGGATATGCTTCTGGCCCACAAGGAAAACCCTTCCAGGGACAACCTTCGGCCCAGCCAGGGTATGCATACGACTCACAAGGGCAACCCTTACAGGGACAACCTTCAGTCCAGCAGGGATTATTTTATGGCCCGCAAGGGCAATCTTAAAATCCTCAGGGTCAACCTATACAGCCTTACCCTGTGGTCCAACCAAGGCAACCTCAAGGACCGTTAGGGCAACCGGTGTATCAACCTAGACCTTCATATGGTCCTGGGGGGCAAACCCATCCTTCTCAACCATTGGTGCAACCTCAGCAACCTCATTTTCCAATTGGTAAAAATGTTGCATAGCCAGTGCCATCCTATGGTCCTGTCCTAGGTCAACCTGGTTATCAGGCACAACCTGTCCCACTCCCCCCATCAGGGCAACCTGCTCAACCGGGGCAACCTGGTGTCCTTCATCAGCCAGGTCAACCTGTTCAACCAAGACAACCTGCACAATCTGTTAACCCTACTCAACCGTTGATCTATTCTATGCCACAGCCGAATCCACCTATGCGTCTGACTTATTTGACTCAGTAGGACCCCACTTACCAGCAGCCCGTTTGACCCCAAGGCGGATATTACCCTTAAGGTAAATCTCGACCATTTTACAACCCGCCTTAAGGTTCTGGTTATTACCCTCAACATCCAAGCTATACTTATACTCTGCAGAAAAATCCTTAAAATGCTCAATCGAGACCCATGTATACTAAAAATTAGTACCCTTGTTACCAACCCCCTTATCCTGGTTTTCAGCCACCATATCAACCCAATTATTTGGCTTTTACCCCCTATGGTCAGAATCTTCCAGGACAGAACCAATGGGGGTAGATTTATCCTCAACCAGGATGGAGTACAGGCACAGGTCCTTATCGGGGACTTGGCATGCCTTTTAACCCTCAGTTACCTTTTCTCGCCACGTTGGAGTTACTGGATGTGTCCAAATTGACCAATGATCCGATTCTTCATAATCCATATTAGCCTTCGGTTCTGAAAAAGGTGCCTGGTGATTTTCCTAAGTTTGAGGGAAAATCTGGAGAAGACCCACAAGCACACGTCATGACATACCACTTATGGTTCTCTTCAAATTCTTGGGTAGATGAATCGGTTCGTCTGCGTATTTTCCAGCGCACTCTCACCGGTGCTACTGCTAAATGGTACATAAAACTACCCCGTGGTATTTTTCAAGATTTTAATACTCTAGCTATGGCATTTTTGATGCATTTCTAGTTAACGGTTCATTACGAAGCCAGGATGCATCTCCTAACATCTCTGAAATAGGACAAAGCTACTCATATTTCAGATCACATTCACAAATGGAGACGTCGTCGTCATCTGATCAAGTTTGAAATTCCTGATCAGCTTCTGACTCACTGGTTCACTACCTCCTTTGTCAATAAGATTGCACAGGACATTTTTATGGGGGCATGTGTAACCGAGGAACAGGCCATCGCTCGTGCCCAGTACCTCGATTTAGTGTACTCTCAATTGGGCACATTATACGACATATTAACTGATGCCCCGTGACCAGGGTCATCTAAAGCACCAGCTACTCCATTAGTAGACGGTGTTATTGGTTCCATCTCTCAGACTTCATGCAAGTTTTCCAATGGGAAGCAGAAATCGAAGTCTTCCAATACTTCTGCTCCTTCGGCTTCCCCAGATTCTGGTAAAAATGTGGAGGTCAACACCATTCAGGCCAATCCTGCGGACAAGACCTCCAAAGGGAAAAATAAGGGCAAAGGCAAGGCCAAATCTGATGCCCCAAAACTAGAATCGTCTAAACCCCGTGCTGATGATGGTTCGCAGCGAAAACCGAAGTATCCCTGCCTGATTTGTGAAGAGGATCACTACACTATAGATTGTCCTCGATGATCTGAGGTTAGTCAACTACTCAAAGGCGCTAAGGGAACAGCGGTAGTCCTTAAATAACCTTTCCCATCTCAGCAGATCCAGATGGTCGATCATTCAGCACCATCTGCGTCATTCGGCTCTCAAGTTTTCATGATGAACGTTTCTGCACCTGTTTCCATTGCTACTCGGTCGAACGATTATGCCAGATCACGTGAGGCAGATGGGAAGGAGGTCGTTGATGGTCCTCCTCCCCCACCTACCTCTAGTCCCCTTGAAATTGAGAAGCCCAGTGTTGAACCCGTTGTACGGCCACCTTCTAAGGGTGTTCTCCAGAAGTCTTCATATAATCCTAATGCCCGTGCTGCTCAAAATTACAATATTTTTGAGGATTTAGTACAGGCTTTGTCCACGATGTCTGCATTAGAAGTGCTCCAGAGTTTTCAATCTCAACGGAAAGCATTTTTATCTGCAATCGGCGGTATCGATCCTGCCGATTCTAGTCTTCTCACTTTCGATCTAGAGAATTTCATCCCCTGACTTCCGTACCAGATTGCGCTTGTTATACAAGTTAGTATTAATGTTCTCAATATCCATAGGGCCATGGTGGATGAAGGTGTATCTACCTACGTCATGTCATCTGCTTGATGGAAAGCTATTGGCTCTCCAGCCCCCAATTCGTCACCCAATGCCCTTGAGGCATTGGATGGAAGGGAGTCAAAACCCTTGGGTGTTCTCGCTAGCCTACTGATTACATTGCAAAGAAATAATGTCAACGTTGAAGTGGAATTCGTTGATGCGAAACTCAAATATAATCTTCTACTTGATCGTAGTTGGACTCACACTATGTTGTGCGTTCCATCCACCCTCTTTCGACTTCTGAAGTTTCCGCATGAGGGAAAAATTATTACTGTTGATTAGTTGTCATTATTTACCTCATCTTCCAAGAACAATGTGCCATACGTGGACCAAATCCCCAATCCCCCTGACAGCATAGGGCCGGGTCTCTTCAAAGATCTCGCTCTCATGGGTATTTTTCCCTTTCCACCACCCAATACCGTTCAAGTCAATATGATATCTAGTTCGGATGACCCATGGATCATCCCTTCTCCTGAATAGGTTGCTTCTTTTGGAGAATCGATGCCTCTGACCCTAGTTGAAATAAATTATTGTGAGATCATTACTGCATCGGATCCTCCTCCTACTAATAATGCTCCTTTGATCATGGCCCTTGATGTTTATTCTCAATCCCCTTGGCTCGGCGATGAAGATTTGCCCGATTATTTGAGAGAAGTATTTCCGTCTGACGAAGCTATCATGGAGACTATGTCTCTTGAAGATCTACCATGGAGCGATGGGCATCATTTTTCCTCATTCATGCCTAGCCTAGGGGCAATGTCTAATTATCTCAAGAATTTTTCATCTCAGGTTCCCTCTCCGCCACTCCAAACGCCAATATTAACTCACGAAGTTTTCTTGGAAGGAAATTTGAGTAACATTACCCAAATGATGCCTATCAACATCTCCGTTAAACTGGGGGTTGTCGAGAACATCCATGTGGGAGTCACTTGTTCTCCCGATGAAATTCAAGTGTACACTAGTCTCTTCCGCGAATTCTGTGATGTTTTTGCGTGGTCTTACGAAGAGATGCCTAGAATTGATCCCAGTATCATTGTGCACGAAATTCCCACCTATCCCAGTGCGAAGCCCGTGCACCAATGTCTGCGTCCAGTGCATCCTCGAAAAGTCACTGCTATAAAAGCTGATGTTGAGAAACTTCTTAAAGCGGGTTTCATATATCTGATCCCTCTGACAGAGTGGGTTTCCAATATTGTCCCTATTGGAGTTCCCATGTTTTGGCCAGGTTGGCAAGACCAAAAGATGAGACAACATCAGAACCACTTTCAGACCTTAGGATCTAGCCCTCCTAGGTCCAGAGAGGGATCTCTCTATGATTGTCAAAGTATATATCTTTGAGGCTCGAGGTTTAAGATATTAGGCTAGTTATAGGCACAGGGTTTGTTTGTTTGATTTTTTATGTTTGGTTTTTGGGAATCAGGAAAGAAGGGTTCAATATAAGATAAGGATGGGAAAAGTGGAATTTAGGTAAACGAGAGGTGAATCAGGAGAACATCAAGACCATTGGGCAATGGAGTCAGGAAAGGGTTTACTTGCTTCTCAACATGCAAGCTTTCAGTTGGGCTAGTCATCTAAAGCCTTGGATCCTAAAGATGATGGGTGGAATGAAACAATAAGGAAGGAAGTGAGAGAAAGAGAGAAAACCAATATTTTGTCTATAGATCGGGTCAGAGGTAATTTAACTCCAGACCTGCTTGGACATACTCAGAGGCAACTCTCAAAAGGGTAACTTAAGGGATCTTAGAAAGGTAACTGAAGTGAAAAAGATCCTAGTGAGACAGAGACTAAGTTCTAATCCTCCCAATTTTCTCAATTCATCCAATTAAATCCTAACAAGAACATCTAAGAAACAGATTCATTAATTCATACATTAGCTAGCAGAAAATAACATCCACTACACTGGTTAAATCAATTGAAACCAATTCTTAGATAACACATATAGCAGAAAATGTTGAAGGCAAGGAGAGCAGAAGCATAGGGTACCTAACAAGGGTAAATCCTATACTAGATTTCTGATGCAAGCCAGAAGAAATGAAATGAAATAAAATAAAACACAAAGATAGAAAAACATCACCGCAGCTTTAGATCAGGATCCAAAGAAACGTGCTTGTCATATTAGGAACACACCAATGAAGTACAACATAGCTTATAGCTCGATATTCAGCCTGATGAACCTTCCTCAGTCTATCTTACAAATTTACACGGAGAACTCGTCTAAAGAGAAACAGCTTGCATTTCACTGATATCCAATCAACAACCTTTACAATATTTTCTCATGAGCTTTATAGCTGAAGAGAAGCAGAGGAGGTAGGTGAAAAACTAAATGTTGTATTAAAACTTCTGAGAAGAAAGAGGGACGAGGCCCATTTTGTTTAAATTCTGAGCATTTAATCCCTGTCACTCTTTGGATGGAAGAGTGGTCTTCTTCAGGCCTCTATTACTTCGGTATGTCTCTTGATGTACTTTGGTCTGCAGGACTCTGTGGTACTTTTGGTGAATAAACAAAAAGGAAAATAAATGATGCAAGGGTCGGCCACACTGTGAAACCAATGCTTCTGATAGCAAAGGATCGTTGTCCGGGGAAAATCTTCGCTTGGATACAGTATGGACTGAAACTACGATGTGTATTGTGTCCCTGTTCAGAAAAAAAATTCTGCTGATGTGAAAACATTGATGATATGGTTTTCTGCGTGTTGTACCTTTGCATGATCCATGATGTCACTAATATAGTGCTTTGCCTCTAAACCACTATGTTAAGGCTCAAAAATCTTCAATATTAACGTTGAGCTCGTTGATTATCAACTGGTATTTCTCTGTCGCTTCATAAATGTCTCGATCTACAATATCTGGGCTTTAAATGGCGTCGGATAGGTTTCTTCTTCGCGGAGATTGCACTATCCTTTGATAGCATTTATGTCACCGCTACCTTTCCAGGCATTTCCCTATAGTACCATCTTCTAGATTCAATTATGTCTGCGCAACACGCCATTAAAGTATTACACATGAACCATGGTGGTTTTCCGCTTCTTTGGAGCCCTGCAAAACACGAAAATAGGTTAAGAAAACAATGGGGGTGGTGGATGCAGTGAAGATGATGAAAGTAATCGTGTGGCTGGTGAAATGGCGGAACAATGCAGAGGAATGATGGAGGCAAGCCTTGGTGAAGGTTGGTGAAGCGCAGAGGAAATTTAAATGAAAAAAACCTTAACAAACTCGACTTTAGACCAAATATATGCAATGGGATGGGTGGATGTATGGTGGACACACGTGGGGGTGACGTGGCGGGACCGGGCGGTGGCGGAAAAGTCAACAACGGAGAAACAAATCTGGACCGTCAGATCTCAAAGGAGATCGACGATTGAAAATGCAGCGGAGGGCGACAAACGGTGGGCCAGGAGTACGGAGACCATGGGTTAAATCTCGTGCAGCTTTGCGGAGCGCCAACCGTTGGATGAGTAGCTCTGGATCGGACGGCCTACGTCGATATTGCTCCGCGTCCACAGACGAACGATAACGCATGATGGAGGGCAGTTTTTGAACCATACAGGGGGACATGCGGCGCGCGATGAGTGGAATTGCTGGCCCATTAGAAAATACCGCCTATCCCTGAAAGGCAGTGCGATAGATATCGGTGGTTTTGTACAGTGAGCGGGTGCGAGGACCACAGGCGACAAGTGGATTCTGGACCGTTGATCTGGTGGGTGAATGAGTGGTTAGGATGCGACAATCGGCGATGAACAGATTTAATGGTGGTTGCTGCGGGGGCGGCGATCGCCGTCCATTCTGTTTAGATCAACGGCCATAAACGCGCCCGATATTCAAATGTGGTGAGCACCCCTTGGGCTGGCGGGTGGTTCTAGCACCGTGGTTGCGTGGGGGGGGGAATTCAAGGGGCTTGGCCGAAAGGGGATAGGCTTCATATGTATAGAGCATGGGTCTTTTGGCCCTTTTTAGTGAAATTTAAGGCCGAAAATGGGAAATGATAGAGGGAAGAAGGGGAACTTTGCAGGGATACAGGGGACAAATACAGATCTTTTGGAGCACAAATTTTGCAAACAATGAGACCTTATAAAGGGAGTCAGCAGAGGGAGATTTATCGAAGGCAAAGGCACAGGAGACTTCAAGGGTGATGTGTCTTCAGGGGAGATGCATTCCTTGAAGGCTCAAAAACCATTTAGTCCCCTACTTTGCCTGTCAAAAATTTACAGGGGGGCTAACAGTGGCTCCACATGGGGATGGCTTCTTCTTGAAGGAGTCAATAATTCAGAGGATAAATCTTTGGAGTAGGCCAGATGCCTACTTCTTGGTGCATCCCTTTCTTTCTTTAGATCAGCCACCACAATATGAAGACATTTCATCAGCAGCAACACTTTTCCCAAAAAACTACCTACCCTTCCTACAATCCTATCATTTTTTCTTCTAGGGTGCATTTGGACTTGCAGACCCTTTTCATCATTTTATTTTTACAAATAGAAAATAAACCTATTCTAACTCTACCCTTATTGCTCCATGAGACCGGATTAGATTGTTGGTCTCATATGTTTCTCTACCTAATATAATATCTATTGGGATTAAACCGTCCAGCAGACTTCTTCTCTACATTCTACAGCAGAAATTTAAAAACAGTCAAGCCAGGATTAGACTGTCTGGCTTGCTGTGGGTCCAATGCATAAAGACAGTTGCACATGGACATAAAATTGCGGAAAACTGAAAACAAAACTTTGAGGGCTTGAAATCTGAAACTTGAAGTATCCTTCTTCTCTTTGTGACTCAAGTTTTGAGCATGTTAGAGTCACTTCTTTTCTTCATTTCCGCTCTGGTTTTGGGCATGTTAGAGCTGATTCTGCTTTCTTCTTTGCTGGTCCAAATTTTGAGCATGTTAGGACCAGCTTCTTTGCTTCCTTTGGCTCAGGTTTTGGTCATATTAGAGCCAATATTTTTCACTTCAAAGGTTCATGATTTTGAGCATGTCTGAACCTATCTTTCCTCTCTGTTTTTTGAAACATTTTTCTCTTTTTCTTGAAAACAAAAACTGCAATGGTATGTACAATGGAAATGAAAACTGGAAATTTGAAAATCAGTAGAAGTAGTTTTTGAGCATCCTGCCATTGACAGGACCTCCAAAAAACTCAGTACCATCTAATTCCTATAGGAAGAAGGTATTTGGACCCACAGTAGCCTGGATGATGTATGGACCTTGCCACAGACTGTCAAACTTGCTGTGATTTCCTTTATCCTCCCTTCTTGAGTCCCACTTCAGAACTTTATCCCCAATTTTGAAATCAGTAGCTTTGGTTCTTTTTTCAAATAATTTCTTTATATTCTCCTGAACTTTCACTTCTCTATTGTAGACCTCTTCCCTCATTTGCTGTAGATGAATTTTCTGGTTTATTCTCCTCACCATATTGTCTTCTTCTGTTTGAATCTCCTGGACCAGCTTGATCACTGGTACCCCAAGGTTGGTAGGAAACACTGCTTATGTTCCATAGACAAGCTGATAAGGTGACATGCCAATAGATTTCTTTGTTGTAAGCCTATCAGCCCAAAAAGCATGTACTAACTTGTTTTTCCATGAATTTTTGTTCTCTTCCAACAGCTTTTTGATGATGATCACCAAGCTCTTGTTTGATGATTCAGCTAATCCATTACCTTGAGGGTAATAGGCAATTGAATGACCAAGCGCTATTTGATACCTGTGACAAAAATCAACCATTTTCTTGGATCCAAAAGCAGCAGCATTATCGGTGATTATTTTCCTTGGGCAACCAAACCGAGAGAGGATATGACCTTCTAAGAACCTAATGATGACTGAATCCGTGGCATTCCTAGTGGGTATGGCCTCTATCCACTTAGTGAAGTATTTTTTGGCTGTTAAGATCCATTTGTGTTGTGCGGAAGAAGCTGGGTGAATTTCTCCTATGAAATCTAGGCCCCATTGCATAAAAGGGCCTTCAACAGTGATGGGTTGTAAAGGGAGGGGGAGGAGTTTTCTTTTTCCTTCAAAGATATGGAATTTATGGCAAGCAGTTATAATCTTATGGACATCATTGAAGAGAGTGGGCCAATAATAACCTGCCCTAAGTATTTTGTTTGCAGTGGCTTTCCAGCTCATGTGGCCTCCACACTCTCCTGCATGGAATTCTTGTTTAATCCTCTCTGCCTCGTTTTCAAGAAAAAATTTGAGTAATAGGCCATTTGGATTCTTCTAGTATAAGCAGTTATTCATTATGCAATAGCTCCTAGCTTTCAGCTTCAGAAATCTAGCCTTGGTCTTTGACAATTCAGGTGGAGCATTGAGGTTGGTGAACACATAAAGGATATCAGAGTACCAAGGAGAGTTCTGAAACTTCTCCTCAACAGTGGGATCAAGAAATCCTCTCTGCTCATACAAGGCAGCTATCATGTTAATTTCAAGTGCCTGCAGATTTGATTCAACCATTAATTTAGCTAAGCCCTACCCTTTGATCAATTTAGTGGGTTTAATCTCAAGGTCGTATTCTAGAATCACAGCAATCCATTTTCCCCTCTTTCCATCAGGATCTTGGGACAATATATCTTTGAAAACTATGTTAGCACATAAGCTATGGTGTGG
The DNA here is from genome assembly GCA_034641835.2 of Pinus albicaulis. Taxonomy (NCBI): domain Eukaryota; kingdom Viridiplantae; phylum Streptophyta; class Pinopsida; order Pinales; family Pinaceae; genus Pinus; species Pinus albicaulis. Next base: position 292,588,025 of record CM076584.1, on the reverse strand, counting down.
GAATGCAATATGTACACCCTAAATTCTTTTAAGGCCTTAATCAGAGCGTAGGCCTGTTTTTCCATTATGTTTTATTTCAAGGGTGCATCTCTGAGTGCTTTGCTGAAGAAAGAAATGGGTTGTTCCATTCCCTCTGGATTTATCTGCAGTAGAACAGCAACTATTGTATGCTTGGAGGCAAATGAAAAAATCAGGAAATCCTTTGAGAAATCTGGGCTGATTAGAACAAGAGCCTGGGTGAGTGCAAGTTTTACTGATTCAAAAGATTTCTTAGCTTCAACAGTCCATTTAACTCCTACACCCTTCTTCAGCATGTTAGTCATATTCTTAAGGTGTTCAGCTAGATTGGGAATAAACCTCCTAAGGAAGTTAATTTTCCCAATGAAGGATTGTAATTCTTTGATGTTTCTCGAGTGTGTGATTTGTAGTATTCCCTCAACTCTTTGTGGGTCTATCCTAATTCCCTTCTCAGATATAATGTGGCCAAGAAGTTTACCTTCCTTCAGTCCAAATACAGTCTTTTTAGGATTCAGTGACAGACCAAACCTTCTACATTTTTCTAACACTTTTCTCAGATGTTTCAGATGTTCTTCTTCAGTCTTGGAATAGAATGTTATGTCATCTAAGTAAATAACAATGAAGTTCCCTATCTCATCTGAAAAAGCTATGTCTATCGCTCTTTGGAAGGTTGCACCAGCGTTCATCAATCCAAAAGGCATCTTCACATACATAAAGGTACCCCATGGAGTGGTAAAATTTGTTTTGATTTGGTCTTCTGGGATTAATAAGACTTGGTTGTAACCCAAAAGACCATCTAACAAAGAAATCCTCTTTGAGCCTACTACCCGCTGTAGAATGTGTTCCATTTTTGGCAATGGGTAATTGTCTTTGAGTGAGGCTCTATTAAGGTTTCTGAAGTCAATACATAATCTAATCTCCCCTGTTTTCTTTCTCACAGCCACTAGGTTTGATACCCAATCAGAGAACCTCACAGGTACAATTATACCTGCCTCATACATCTTCTTAATCTCCTTTTCTACTACAGGCAATTGTTTTGGGTTTATTCTGCGAAGTTTTTGTCTAAAGGGCTTCTAATTTTCCTTCAAGGGTATCTTATGTTGTATGATATTTGTGTCATAGGCCCTTAAGTCCTCATAACTCCAAGAAAACACATCAATGAATTCCTTGAATAGGTCAATGTATTTCTTTTTCATATTTGCAGGGAGGGACTTAGCCAATTTGATCATCTTGAGCTTATCTTCAGTGCCTATGTTGCATTCCTCTACGTCAGAGTCTGCATGTTCTATAGTGGGCTTTTTTGCTACATCATCAAAGTCAAAAAGGTCCTCTAAGGGTGCCAGACCTCGAGGTATGTTCTTATCTTTGGCCTGCAGGACCTCTACTTCTTCACTATTTGCTTTTTCACATTTTTCGTTTGGATTTCCATTCTGTTCGTTTAAAGCATTTATTTCTATGTTACAGGTTTTCTCTTCCTCATCCGAGGACTCTTCACTTAGGCAGCTATTGTCAGATTTAGAGTCTGAATTAGAAAATTCAAACTCATCTCTGCCTACCAGGAAATCTTCAATCTGTTTATCTCCTTCAAAAACCTGCCAATATTTTTCGTTGTCCGGCACTGCAGGTCTGAATTTGGTCTGAATGATGATTTTTTGGTCACTTGGAAACTTAGGGTATGAACTAGCTAGGCAAGCTAATCCATTTGCAGTGGAATTTTGACCCCTAGGAACAAACACTAATTCATATTCAACAAATGTTTTCAATAAATCCATAGTGTCATTCATGTAAGCTCTCAATCTAGGATGTTTCGCTGTGTATTCACCATTCACCTGTTTAATAATCAGCTCAGAGTCTCCACGCACGGTTATCCTATGGGATCCTAATTTTTTCAACAGGGTCAAGCCTAGGATCAGAGCCTCATATTCTGCAATATTGTTCGTACACTTGAAGTGCAGGTTGCAGGCATGGCTCTCTGCGTAATCGCTCTTTGTGTTATGCATCCACACTCCTACCCCGGCAGTTCTTCTTGTGCAGGACCCATCGAAACTCATTTCCCATAGGGGTTCATTCTCGTTTTTGGTATCATTCAGTTCCCTACAGCTGGGTTCGCCATCATGTAGCATTATAGGAGCTGCACTAGGCTGTGGGTCATTTTGTTTTTCGTTATGGGTGTGGAAAGCAGAGAGGTGACTAGTTGGTTGATTGTGTTCTGTTTCTGATTCACCTTGTGTTGTTGCTTCAGTGCACTGTACAAAGTTTTCTACGTCTTCCTCCTCTGAGTCTAGGGTAACCATTATGTTAAAGTCCATTGGCTCTGTTTCATCATGTGTACCTTTTCTTGTATCTACGTTTTCAAATTCCGGTTCCCCCAAAGATTCATCATTGCAGAAAATAAAGGAATCCAGGTCTATATGTACAGAGTATAGAGGAGAATTTTCAGGCTTTTCAGGGCTACTAACTAGGAATTTCATTTGTGCTTCCCTGTACAGTCTTCTAAGTTGGCCAAAGATTGGGATTGTGGCATAAGCCCCATCCATCTGCATTGTTCCTTGCAGCTTGGCTCCCCATGATCTTGATAATAACATGCCATATTTGGGTGGCACATCTACCACAACAACATCCATGACCATACATTTTGCTGGAATCTGGGTAAGGCTCACGCATAAATCTTTGATCAGGCCAAGACACTTTACTCTACTAGAGTCAAATGAATATAGGTCTTTATAGGGACGGGTTATCTCTAGGCCTAGTCTTTCCATTACTACTTTAGGCATCAGGTTGTGTGATGCCAAAGAATCATGCATTGCATTGTGGAGAATCTTATCATGGATGTTAATACTGATATAAAAAGGGGGCACTACCCCTTCCTGAAACTTTCCTTCTATCTTTGGACCAAACAGAAGGGTAGGTTGATCATCACTCAGATTTACAGTGTCACTGTTCTCACCTAAATTTAATGCTTTCAAAATTTGGCCTTTATATACATCCTGAGTGTCCAGCTCAGAGAGTGGGACAGAGATTTTAATTTTTGCAATCTCACTCTCCAAATTGAAAGTGGACTGACTCTTTGGAGTCTTCAACTCTGTTTTGTTAGTCGCCACCATAGTGGCTGAATCAGTGTGTTGATTCTCGTTATGTACAGTGTTAGAAACTATTTTATTAGGAGCACTAACTGCAGTGTTAGTGCTGCTAGTTGGTTTAACTTGTGTATCAGTGTTTTGGTTGTCTTTTTCTTTATTCTTTCCAGAACTCTCAGCTGTTGATTTGTTACTTTCAGCAGTTTCTTTAAAAAGTTTTCTCAGGCCTTTTCTTGATGGTAACCTCAGAAGTCTTGGCTTTGGAATTGTCTTGACTCTTCTTTCTTCTGAGTTCATATTGTTGTCTGACCTGCATCATGGCATTTTCAAATCCTAACCTGTAATCCTCAGATTTGAACCAGTCCTCATCCCAATATGAGGGTGAGGTTTGATCTTCTCCTGAGTCACAGTTATGGATTGAGTTCTCTATTTTGAACATGTTTATCATATTCCCTTCAGACTCCTCTATGATTCCCTCATCTTCATCAAGAAAGTTCTCTTGGAATGGGGGAATAACTTGCTGATCTGCTTCTCTTTGTTTTTTCGGAGTGGTGTTGTTTCTTCTAAAGTTTTGGTTCTGGATTTTGTTCTAATTGCTAACCGTGACAACCATTTTCTCCATCATTTTCTGTAGTCTTTCCATGTTTTTAGATAAACGGTCGTAATTTGGGTTAGATTTGGAAGCTACAGTGTCATCTCTATATGTTACCCTCTTCTCAGCTCTTAGTCTTACTCTTTTCTCAATCAAGTTGGCCTCTATGTTCATTTCCCCTTTCTGCATGTCCTCCAATGTGTTGTATTCTTTATCCCTAAGCTAATAGGCCATGTCAGCATCAAAGCCTTCAGGGTATTTCGCTAGAGCCATACCTTGGGGGGGTTTCATATGAGGAGGGAGAGCATTGTAAATGCTGTTAAATCTTGTAGAGTAGTCATGGACACTCTCTCCTATGTTCCTTTTAAGGCTCATGTATTCTGCTAGGAGTTGGCGAGGGTTAGCCCTGACTTCCCATTTGTTGATGAAAGTCTGATATAAAGTAGGGAGGTCTTGGATACTACCAGGGGGCAAGATTTTAAACCATATCTTCACATCACCTCCTAAACTTTGGGCAAATATTCTCATTTTTACTGTATCATCATCTATTTCCATGTAGTCAAAAGAATCTTCCATCTTATCTACATGTTTTTGGGCTGTGATGGACTCTTTTGCAGTGAAATGTGGGATCTTTGATTAATAATCATTTGGTAAGGGTACTAGAGGCTGGGGCAAAACCAAAGGTGCATACCAGGCCGCCATGATGGTATTCTGATGAAGCAAAGGGTTGGCTTGAGCAGTTGGTATATGGATGACAGGGATACTATGACCAGCAGAGGTTTGTTGAGTTGATCTAGGGTGGGAGAGCCCCAAGTTCTGAATGAAGTGAATGTCAAGAGGTGTAGACGGAAGGGTCTCTTTGTCGCTAAAGTGTTGCCCACTATGAGATGGTGAATTGAGAAGATCAAGGCTATGCTGGTCTAGATTACTGGATGACCTAGTTCTTGGTAATCTATTAGGTAAGTCTAGGTCGAGATGAAAGTGTGATAGAGCTGTAAGGTCTTCTGGTGCAGAGTTAGCTCTATAGATGTGACTGGAAATAGTTGATCTTCCCAGTGTAAGTGATTTCTTGAGGATGCTCTCAGGGTTATCAACTATTTCAGGTGGATTTGGGTTGGGATAAGCTCTTGTGTGTATGGTTCTGAAAGTCAGAATGTTGTTTCTCCAACAAGGCAACTTAACCTAACTTGTTTCTTCTATTGTGGTTGATGTTGTTCTGAAGGCTGGTCTCCCAATGGAGTCTTATGTGAAACCAAGACAATCAGCAGGCATACTGATCACCAGTGGAGTCTTTTGATCTTTAAGGAGCTATGGAGTCGCCAGGTGGAAGGTTTAGGATGTTTCTGAAAAGTACACTATCCACCACAATGCTTATGAGATGTCCTTTTTCAAGGATACCTCAAGAACACAACAAACTCTAACCAGAGATTGACTAGGAGGGCATTTACCATATATGTCACCTCTGAAAGAGTGTGAGAACTGGAGGCTACCTGGCCCTTTCCAGACTCTTTCTAAGAGTGTGGGAGAACACAACAAATGGTATAGAGGTTGATGTGTGGATAGGAGTGTTTAATCTACCAACCTTACCAGAGATGGTAGGTTTCTTGAATGCCTAAGGATGTTTAAGGTGTGATGCACTCAAAATTCCCCAGCGGAGTCGCCATTATGTTGGAGTTCCCATGTTTTGGCCAAGTTGGCAAGACCAAAAGATGAGACAACATCAGAACCACTTTCAGACCTTAGGATCTAGCCCTCCTAGGTCCAGAGAGGGATCTCTCTATGATTGTCAAAGTATATATCTTTGAGGCTCGAGGTTTAAGATATTAGGCTAGTTATAGGCATAGGGTTTGTTTGTTTGATTGTTTATGTTTGGTTTTTGGGAATCAGGAAAGAAGGGTTCAATATAATATAAGGATGAGAAAAGTGGAATTTAGGCAAAGGAGAGGTGAATCAGGAGAACATCAAGACCATTGGGCAATGGAGTCAGGAAAGGGTTTACTTGCTGCTCAACATGCAAGCTTTCAATTGGGCTAGTCATCTAAAGCCTTGGATCCTAAAGATGATGGGTGGAATGAAACAATATGGAAGGAAGTGAGAGAAAGAGATAAAACCAATATTATGTCTATAGATCGGGTCAGAGGTCATTTAACTCCAAACCTGCTTGGACATACTCAGAGGCAAATCTCAAAAGGGTAACTTAAGGGATCTTATAAAGGTAACTAAAGTGAAAAAGATCCTAGTAAGGTAGAGACTAAGTTCTAATCCTCCTAGTGTTCTCAATTCATCCAATTAAATCCTAACAAGAACATCTAAGAAACAGATTCATCAATTCATACATCAGCTAGCAGGCAATAACATCCACTACACTAGTTAAATCAATTGAAACCAATTCTTAGATAACACATATAGCAGAAAACGTTGAAGGCAAGGAGAGCAGAAGCATAGGGTACCTAACAAGGGTAAATCCTATACCAAATTTTTGATGCAAGCTAGAAGAAATGAAATGAAATGAAATAAAACACAGAGATAGAAAAACATCACCGCAGCTTTAGATCAGGATCCAAAGAAACGTGCTTGTCATATTAGGAACACACCAATGAAGTACAACATAGCTTACAGCTTGATATTCAGCCTGATGAACCTTCCTCAGTCTATCTTACAAATTTGCACGGAGAACTCGTCTCAAGAGAAATAGCTTGCATTTCACTGATATCTAATCAACAACCTTTACAATATTTTCTCATGAGTTTTATAGCCGAAAAGAAGCAGAGGAGGTAGGTGAAAAACTAAATGTTGTATTAAAACTTCTGAGAAGAAAGAGGGCCGAGGCCCATTCTGTTTAAATTCTTAGCATTTAATCCCTGTCAATCTTTGGATGGAAGAGTGGTCTTCTTCAGGCCTCTATTTACTTCAGTATGTCTCTTGATGTACTTTTGTCTGCAGGACTCGGTGGTACTTTTGGTGAATAAAAAAAAAGGAAAATAAATGATGCAAGGGTCGGCCACACTGTGAAACCAATGCTTCTGATAGCAAAGGATCGTTGTCCGGGGAAAATCTTCACTTGGATATAGTATGGATTGAAACTACGATGTGTATTGTGTCCCTGTTCAGAAAAAACATTCTGTTGATGTGAAAACCTTGATGATATGGTTTTTTGCGTGCTGTACCTTTGCATGATCCATGATGTCGCTAATCTGGTGCTTTGCCTCTAAACCACTGTGTTAAGGCTCAAAAATCCTCAATCTGAACGTTGAGTTCGTTGATTATCAGCTGGTATTTCTCTGCCGCTTCATAAATGTCTCGATCTGCAAGATCTAGGCTTTAAATGGCGATGGATAGGTTTCTTCTTCGCGGAGATTGCACTGTCCTTGGATAGCATTTATGCCGCCGCTACCTTTCCAGGCGTTTCCCTGTAGTACCAGCTTCCAGATTCAATTATATTTGCGCAACACGCCATTAAAGTAGTACACATGAACCATGGCGGTTTTCTGCTTCTTTGGAACCCTGAAAAACATGAAAACAAGTTAATAAAACAATGGGGGTGGTGGATGCAGTGCGGATGATGAAAGTAATCGTGTGTCTAGTGAAATGGCAGAACAATGTAGAGGAATGATCGAGGGAAGCCTTGGTGAAGGTTGGCAGAGCGCAGAGGAAATTTCAACGATTAAAACCTTAACAAACTCGACTTTAGACTGAATATATGCAATGGGATGGGCGGATGTACGATGGACACATGTGGGGGTGGTGTGGCGGGACTGGGCGGTGGCAGAAAAGTCAAAAACGGAGAAACAAATCTGGACCGTCAGATCTCAGAGGAGATCGACAGTTGAAAATGCAGCAGAGGGTGATGAACGGTGGGCCAAGAGTACGAAGACCATGGGTTAGATCTCGTGTAGCTTCCCGGAGCACCAACTGTCGGATGAGTGGCTCTGGATCGGATGGCATATGTCGATATTGCTCCGCGTCCACAGACGAACGATAACGCGCGATGGAGGGTGGTTTTCAAACTATACAGGGGGACACGCGGTGCGCGATGAGTTGAATCATTGGCCCATTGGAAAATACCGCCTATCCCCGAAAGGCGGTGCGATAGATACCGGTGGTTTGTATAGTGAGCGGGTGCGGGGACCACAGGCGGCAACTGGATTCTGGACCGTTGATTTGGCGGGTGAATGAGCGGTTAGGATGTGACGATCAACGATGAACGGATTTAATGGTGGTTGCTGCGGGGGCGGTGATCGTCGTCCGTTCTGTTTAGATCAACGGCCATACACGCGCCTGATATTCAAATGCGGTGAGCGCCCCTTAGGCTGGCGGGTGGTTCTAGCGCCGCGGTTGTGTGGGGGGGGGAATGCAGGGGGCTTGTCCGAAAGGGGCTAGGCTTCATATGTGTAGAGCATGGGTCTTTTGGCCCTTTTTAGTGAAATTTAAGGCCAAAAATGGGAAACGATAGAGGGAAGAAGGGGGACTTTGCAGGGATACAGGGGACAAATACAGATCTTTTGGAGCACAAATTTTGCAAACAATGAGACCTTATAAAGGGAGTCAGCAGAGGGAGATTTATCAAAGGCAAAGGCACAGGAGACTTCAAGGGTGATGTGTCTTTAGGGGAGATGCATTCCTTGAAGGCTCAAAAACCATTTAGCCCCCTACTTTTCCTGTCAAAAATTTATAGGGGGGCTAACAGTCCCTTTGGATAAGAAGCAGGGCATAATTCAAGTCTGTGTTGACTATTGAGATATCAATCTGGCTTTCCCTAAGGATAACTATCCCACCCCTTTTATCGATCATATCATTGAAGATTGTGGGGGGAGTGAGATATTTTCCCTTATGGATGGATTTTCGAGTTATAATCAAATCAATATCCTCCCATCAGATCAACATAAGACCGCTTTTATCTGTCTGTGGGGAACATTCACCTATAATAAACTCCCTTTCGGCTTGAAAAATGCTGGGGCTACCTTCTAGCGTGCCATGTCTTACGCATTTCATGACATACGTAATTTTTTTCAGCCGTACCTGGATGAACCTTCGGCTCATTCAGCTCTGCGCAAAGACCATCCAGAACATCTTCGCCAGATTTTTCTCTGTTGTAGACATTACAACATCAGTCTTAATACTCAAAAGTGCATCTTCTGCATCAAATCTAGTCGACTTTTGGGTTTCATTGTCTCTAAGGACGGAATTCGCCTTGACCCTCTCAAGGTTGAGGCTATTGTTAATCTCCCCTCCCCATCCTCGCTACATCAACTTCAGATTCTTCAAGGGAAAGTGAATTTCCTAGGTCATTTTATCCTGAACTATGCGGAGGTAGCCAAAGGGTTCATGCGACTTCTAAAGCAGGACGTCTCTTTCTGTTGGGATGAGATTTCTCAGCAATCTTTCAATAACCTTAAGACGTTGCTTACCAATGCTCCATTATTACATCCTCCGAATTATCATCGTGACTTTACCCTCTATTCAGCTGCCGCATTCAGTACAATTTCCATGGTTCTGGTCCAGGATGATGATGACGGTAACGAACACGTGATTTATTACCTGTCTCAGAACCCCCTCGACACTGAAATGCGTTATGCACACGTCGAGAAGTTAGCGCTGGCCGCGGTCCAAGCTATTCAGCGGTTTCGTCATTACATCTTGTTATGCACGGTAACCCCTATTTCTGACTGCAACCCCATGACTTACATTTTGTCTCAAAAATTACTGGGGGGCAAGTACTCAAAGTGGATTTTGATTCTCCAAGAGTTTTATTTGGAGTTCACTACTGCCAAATCTAAGAAATCACTGGTTTTTGCTGATCTTATTTGTTCTCTCCCTACCGACTTTGTTTTGTCTCAATCCGAGGATCATATCCCGGATGAAACTCTCTTCTTAATTAGCATTCTCGATCCATGGTACACTGATATCATTGTGTACCTCCAGACATCTACCTTCTGGTCCAAGTTAACGAAGGATTCTTGATGTCGTGTTTGACATCACTCGCAACCATATCGCATTGTCAGAGATACCCTATATCATGTTGGATTTGATTCCGTACTCCGCCGGTGTTTGACATTAGAAGAGGCTGAGAAAGTTCTGAATGACTATCACAGTGGCACCTGTGGTGGTCACATGTCTGATTATGCTACCGCACAGAAGATCCTTCATGCGGGCTACTTTTGGTTATCTATATTTAAAGACTGTATTGTTGCAGTGCGGAAGTGTCATGCGTGCCAGATATTCCAACGCAAGATGCGTGCGCCGCCTCTCCCATTACATCCTGTCATTACCGTGGGCCCTTTTGCCAAATGGGGCATTGATTTTATGACGACGTGTAACCCTCACTCGGCCGGGGGGCATGTTTATATCATCATTGCAGTAGATTATTTCACCAAGTGGGCCGAATTAATGCCTACACTGGTTGCAGACGGTAAGGCAGCTGCACAATTCATTTTCAACCATGTGATAACTCGTTTCGGCATTCCTCAAGCCATCATCACTGATCATGGCTCTCATTTTCAGGACTACATGATGGCAAAGTTGCATCTAAGTTGGGCTTGCGTCACGATAGCTCAATGCCATATCACCCTCAGGAAAATGGCTAGGTTGAAGCCGTGAACAAGGTGCTTGTCACGATGCTTCAATGAACAATTGGTATACACAAATCAAGTTGGAATCTCCAGTTGTTTTCATCTTTTTGGGCCTACCAAACTTCAGTGAAGAGTGCAACCGGATTCACACCATTTCAGTTGGTGTATGGTCTAAAAGATACTCTTCCAGTTGAATGTGAGATCCCTTCACTAAAATTGGTTGTGGAATTACTGCCCGATACTTCACCAGAGGAAGAACGTCTCCTATATCTCAAGAGATTGGATGAAACTTGATGCTTGGCTGCTTTGGTTATCGAGGCACAGAAAAAGCAGGTTAAAGCTCATTTCAATCAAACAATTTCTCCACGCTCTTTTATCGAAGGGGACCTCGTCCTCTTGTAAGATCAAGCTCATGACAAGCTTGGGGCAGGAAAATTCCAACCTATGTGGCATGGGCCCTATATCGTTAAACGTGTATTGAAAAATGGGGCTTATGAGCTGATTGATTATGAAGGTCTTCCTTTGGCACAACCCAGAAATGGGTTGTACCTGAAGAAATATTATTCTTGAATCATTCTTGTGTAGTATATGTACATAGGTGATTTTTTCATTTTTTTGCATGTGTGGTGTGGTGTGATTTGTAAGTGTTTTTCTGTTTATTGGGTCTTCCTGATTGTGCAGATGTCTATTACTCCTTATGTCGGTTTCGCGGATGGTGCCTCCCGCAGTACCAGGAACCTGTCTTCAGCAGCCTGGGTAATTTACAATCCTGCTGGTGAGTTGGTTAATTTACAAGGTGTTTGTATAGGGCCTGCTACAAACAATGTCGCGGAATATAGTGTTGTTTTGGAATTATTAAACGAGGCTGTCAACCTCGGCATTTGCACATTGCTTGTACATCTGGACTCACAGCTTGTGGTTTTACAGCTCAATGGTCATTATTCAGTCAGAAACCCATGCATTTTAAGACTGTATCTACGTATTCGTTTACTTGAAAGAAATTTTGATTACATCACATATCAGCATATACCAAGACAAATGAATACACTAACAGATGCAGTAGCCAACATGGTATTAGATAGAAATTTACGCAATTTGTAAAACAAATATCATATGTAAGCAAGATTCATGTAGAAAATAGATGTATATATATGTCGAGTGTTTGCAACGTGTGCATCACATAAAACCAAAAATACACATGTTTGTTTCAGTTACATCCGGAGACGACATGTCTCTCAAAAATATGCAAATAGAAAGCCTAGGTGACTAATCGGCATGGTGCTCGTGGTAGCACGTCACTGCCCACACCAACCACCTTAGTAAGTGGTAGAGACGACTCGGCACCCCTACAGTGTGCCTCTGATAAGAAAGGGGAACATTAGCTAAACGAGCATAATCCGAAACTACGCGAGCGATCCCCTCTGGGTTCTGTATGAGCTCGTCCCCCTTGCCCCCTTACCTTGAGGTGTCATGAGCGAGAGGGGTCCTCCTTGCTATTGGTGACATTCTGGCGGGCCTCTCTGGGCCAACATCTACATACATATAGGATTAGCTATTAGAACATGCATGTATACGAAAAAATCATAAAACTCATAAAATTAAAAAGAGTCTTACCAAGCTCCTTGTCCCAGTCCTCTCCCTCTAGGCGCAGAAGGTCTGGGTCTCTAGTAAAATCGGTGCCCGTATAGGGCTAGTCCTCCACGATGATCAACTGTCGTCGGAGCCTGTCAAATAACTTGGGCTACCAGGACATCTGCTGCCCGCCCCCTGCCCTGGGCAGCAATGTCGCCCATTGAGCCATCCGTGGCTCTCTCAGTGGTGGAACTGGGACTATGGCTTCCTGGTGCTGAAAAATTGGTAATCGTTCCAGGAAGAATGACACCAGGATCAACCCATATCCAAACTGTTTCAGTTTGGTCTACTTTCATTTTGTGAGTTGTTGTTTAATGTTCATGGTCACAGCCGTGGCCCAGTCAAAGATAGTTGGGTTCATACACTCCGATGCAAGCAGTAGCTGTGTCTTTGTGGCCTCGTATGGTGCCTGCGATCCTACATCCCGCGTAATGGTGTGTAGCACTACTTTTAGTGCTAAATCGGGGATGGTCTGAATGTCTACTTTCCCACTCCCTGTTCCTTTGCGTGCCCCTGGGCACACCCTGTTCATGACCATTGTCATGTTTTCTCCTGAAGGCCTGGTACCAGTCAGAATAGGGACTGGACCCCTACGTGACAGTCCAATGATGAAGTATACATCTGATACTTCGAGCTCAAGTTCTTGGTCTCTAAGTTTGAATTTTTCCTCATCCTCATCCCAAATTCTAACGAGATATTGTAGTAGTTTGGGTTAAGCCCAGAGACATGGCGTCAAAAACAATTATTTCAGCATGCAATTTCGGAGAGCATTCATACAATTCTCATTTCCCATTGCCAATTCATCCTCTTCACTATGCTCTCTCTCTTTCCATTCAATGACCATCCTTTTTGCGAGATACCTGCATCAATCAAACATAAGAATGTTATAAACCTCCTTGGGTATTCAAAATTACATTTCATTGGTTGTTTTTTAAGAAATTTTAACCGGATTTTGTGTTGCGTTGTTGGCACGGCTGTTTGGCTAACAGTCGCGCCAGCTAGTGCGACCTCTATGTAAAATAGAGAAAATTGGTGTGGGTCCGTGCCCAGAACCCGCGCCAACCGTAGAGCCCTAAAATTTGAAAATCCTTCCCTAAAGGACCTCAAACAATGATTAAATACAGTAAAATGTAACTTAAAATATGGATAAAGAGTTTGGCTCTTACCTGAACTGGACGAAATTCAATTTGGTCCACTGGATTGGTCACACTCTCCGCCTGAAGATCAAAGCTCAAAAGGGTCACTATTGCTCTGCAAAGAGGAAAAAAGTGAAAAGTAAATATTTTTTACCTCTGTTGGTCTTTTATAGCTTTTCAAAGTCCTAAATAGGTTTTTAAACATGTTTTTCGATATATTTTCGTCGAATATGTTTTACACGCGCATTTTTGTGCAGCAACAGGTTTTTCACGTGGTATTGATGAAGAGACGAGTTGTATTTTATTCTTTTTCGGACTCGGTAAAAACACAAAAAACTCACTACTGGAGTCACCTTACAGCTCTTTTCTGACTCTCTAAAATTGAAAAGATTGCCGAGTCACTTGTCGCTTTGAGCTCGTTAAATTGGCTGTGAAAGGACATCTACCTAGTATACGTTTACCCCTTTTTCGGGTTGGGATAGATTATTTACGAAAAAGGAATACCCTAGCCTATCGGGACTAGGAGGTTCTTTCAGACATATTTTTCTGCCTTTTCGGATCTGTGGGACTACCTACGAAAAGGGACTGCTGGAATCTTCTTTTCTGTTGTCTTTTCAAACTCTCTAAATATGAAAAGATGTCAAGTTCTTGCTTTGTCAAACTCGTTAAAAACTTATGACATCGGGCTCCGTCGTAATGACGTTACTCGAGTTCCTCCTTCCTAGGGCTCATAAAATGTAGTAGGTTGGATTTGTCCGAAGGAAAAACTTATATCGCAAGCACATGCTATCCCCTTCAGGACCTTTTCCAAAAAATAATTAGGGTACTTGCCAAAAATGGTGGGGGAAAATGGAACCAATATTATAGTCGTGTCGGCAGTATGTCACTCTTGAACATGGCACTTGTCAACATTCATGTCGGGCTGGGGACATCTCATCTCGTTATCTGTTTGCCTTCATGGGTTTGGGTAATATATTTTGACCACTCATCTGCTCTTTGCCACATCACCATGACCTCATATCCCTTGATGTCAAATACTGCCAAATCCAGTGTCGTGCCACCGGTATGTTCAAGAGAAGTTGGCCTCTACAGTTTTCAACCTCCCTCTGATTCTCTATTGGTCTTGATTCACAAACATCATGTTCCTCTGTCTCATGTCGATGATGTGGGAAACATTATGGCCCACCTTTGATCAAGGTCACTTCCTGTCGACTTCAGTTCATTATCTAGGAAGCTGATCTAGAGACTCCCTTCAGGTGCCTTGGAGCCTGCATGCCTCAATGGCAGGTTCTTCGCATTCGACGCAAGGTTTTCATTATTTGCCTTCAATCGGATGATTCTATGGATGTTCGACGCCAACTCATTGATAAAATTTCGTGGATTGTACCTCTTGTACCTTGAGAGCCATCTTCATTATTGGTGGTTTCTCTCGCATCTATTAACGACTTTCATTATTGGCTGGTAATCAGACGATGTTCTTGCATGTTCGACTTCAGCTCACATATTCGCATGCTCGAACTTATACTCTATTCAGGTTGAGATGGAGTGCAAGACCCTGGATTTTGTCTGATAACATCTAGGCTGTGGATTCTTTGTGGATTATTAGGATTTATTACATGACTCTTTTGATTGGATGGCTGCAACCATACCTGAGTCTACTTGTTGATCCTTATTTTACAGGATGGCTGTGTCCATACCTTGGATCTCGTTTTGTACACTTTATTATGGATGGTTTTGCCCAGACCACATATCATGTATTAGAGATATCAGTTGTATTTGTACTCACAGGTCTTCCGATGGAAGTTTTTTCACTTGAACATGTTCTCATAAAGCATTTCACCCCTCCCTCTCTCTTGGGACTCGTGCTTTAGGGGGCATCTGTTACACAACATTTTGTCACCGTCCCTGCAATCCCTCGTCCCTTAAATTGGAGGACTATTCCCGTGACTTGTGAACAATAAAATGTCCTGAAAACACCTTGATGGTATCATTCTACATAAGGGCAAGAATTCTCCTGAAGAACATTTCCTCTGGAAAACCATAAAACCCATGTTTTGGCATTGGCGCGATTAGCTAGTTCATCCCTCGTGCCAATGGGGGAAATATACACTAGTGGGCGCACCATTTGGTGCTCTATCCCTGTGTTGTGCCCACGCCAAGCCTATTAAGGAATGTGTTTTAACAATAGAAGGCGGAAGTTTGATTCTAGCAACTTCAGAACGAATCATCAAAAAGAGGTTGGGCTGTTTGGCTCCGGATCTCCCTGATTAGGAAGGGGTTTTCCACCTCTCATGGAACCTTCCTAAGAGATAGGACTCTCCCCCATGATTATAGGGATCCTAACCTCTTCTTCTCCTTCTATAAAACCTTGCCCTCTCCATTTGCTAGCTATCTAAACTTTTGGGAAGGAAATTATAGCTGAGTGACAATCAAGAGAAGAGCTAAGGAGAACCTTGTGAGAGAGAAATTTTTGTCAAATCCTTGACGAGCTTTGTGAGACACGTCCCGCTAGAACCCTATCAAAGGAGGATCACGACGTCATAGAACCGGTTGTAATCATTCTCTCGTATCTTAATATACATGACTCTGCTATTGGTTCCATGATTGCGTTTTTCCATTATATAATTCAATTTCATTCGTTCCTCTCTAACTGATCGATAGTTATAAAGTGTGAAATATTATGTTGCATGTTGTCTCTCTTCTTTGCATGTGTACAGGTATCTGGATGCAGCGAGCTCATGGATCATGACCTGTCCAGCTAGGAACGGAAGTGCCATTTCTTCTTCAAAAACAACAGCGAAGGAATCATGGTAAGCGATCTATTGCGATTCTATCTTTTGTAACTAGGAATCAATAGCTTTGCGTGTTTTGATTGTTGCTAGAACCACTCTAGGGCTAGTGGGATCGCCTCTATCCACAGAGGGGATTTACCTCCACAACAAAGAGTGCATAATTATTTTCATTGAATAGAGGTACACCATTCTTGGTATGCTCCATGACCTCCTTCTAGTTGTTAAACTGCCATTGAAGGAACCAAGCTCTGGTTCCAATTGTTGGAAATACTGAGAGGGGGGTGAATTAGTATTCCTTTCAATTAGAGCATTAGTTAATCTTCAATTATTATCAGTGTTTGTACATTTATAGCAGTAAACAAAAGGAACACAAACGCAATAGTTTTTAAGGTGGAAACCCTCTCTGGGACAAAAATCACCTAAATATTCTCCCAACTGGAAACTTCTACAGGTGAAATCAGTTTGAGCTTTATCCCTCCATTCATGGAGCTTATCCCTTCATGAGAGGAATCCATCCCCCTCTTCATGGAACTGAAACTACCTCCATTTCCCTATAAATTGAGCTCATGTTTCAGTCTCAAGGGTACCTTATATATGGTAATTGTTGAAGAAATTCTCAAGAGAGCATACTTTCTACACTAGCTGTTGGCATAAGAATGATCACACCCTTATGCCCATAACTCCATGCTAGTTCAAATAGAGGAAGGCTCGTCAAAATGAAGGAGGAACGATTGTTCGGGACGCTGGGAGAAACGTGTACGACATCAAGGCATCAGGTTGTAAAGTTACTTTTTTCATTCAAGATAATACATATGGATCTCCTTTTCTCATTAAGTTGTTCTTGTGCTTATTTGAATAATTCAATACTTAGAATCCTTTATCACTAAGTTAAATTAGTTGTTTTTAATTATTATATGTTGCAGGTGCTTTTAATTCTTTTGTCTGTCTTTGATTACAGGTTCTACTTATTGAAGAAGCCTCTTTGGAGCGACCAGATAAAAGACTGCACTGAACATTGGATTTAAAGGTAGGGGCATGTCCTCTTTATTTGTTTATAATAATTCTGAATTGCAAATAATCTAGAGAGAATGATTTACAAATGGATTTTTTTTTCTAACAATTCGTAGAATACTAGGGAGATTATTCTTGTCCGCAAGAGGGATTAATCTACATAACAAAATGGTGACTCCACTGGGGAATATAACTTAGTTTTCCTTTCTTATTTTTTATTTTGAATTTTAAGATTTTCTGATTTTGATTAGTCTGAGATTGGGTTGGGTAGATAACTTCTAAAAATCCATAAAAAGAAAAGTTGAATATTTATTTTTTCTATACTTTTCCTTGCCTTCGTGGTTTTCATTTGAAAACATTTTGGTATCACTTTGTTCTTCATTAGAACCTACAAATCTGTGGAAATTTTTTGAAAAAACTAAAATTCTCTTTTTAGGAGCCAGATTACCTGATTCTTTGTGTTTTCCCCAGTCTACCTTAGCTATCAAAATCTTATGTGTGAATTTATTTTCAGCAAACTTTTGTGTTTATGTGATTTTTCATCTGATTTGCATTTTATGAGTGAGTGTTTTCCCTATTTTCTTGCTGCTCCATATAAGAAACCTTCATATACCTTAGCTTACTGGTATGATGATGTTCTCTTTCTGAGCCATTAAACCCATAGCAAACGTTACTTTTATGAAAATTTATTTCATTTTCATCTGCAAATTTGGAAGAGATTTTAGCTTACTAAAGCATGATTTTCACACCAAATCATTTTTGGATGTTTTCATTTATGCTAAGATAAGTAGAAATTCTTCTTGGTTGGATCACAAACTAGGAGAAAACATCCTCAAAATTTCTAGATAGACTTCAAAATTAAAGTTTTTCTTTTGATTTTGAAATTTATGCTTTTAGAGTTTTAGATATTGTTTTCTTTTTTACAATAGTTTGTTTAATGATTTGTAGTTTCCGATCTGATTGATAAAGGAATTTCATTTCGAACGAGTAATAGATCATTTTTGCGAAATTGAGTTCTCAAAGAAATCGTCTTCTTTCCAAATATTTCGTTTGTGAATGAAAGAATTAGTGCTTTGAAAATTTTTAAATCTCTCAATCTTTCCCTTAAATAAGATTCATTGAAAAGAAAAGATTTTCATTTTTCATTTAGATGCATTTAGCGTATTCTTGAGTCAGGTCATAAACATCATTGAAGTTTCACTTCCATACCTTTTGTCTTAAGAAACAACCAAATTAAAAGCAACGCTTTAATAAAATCAATCTAGATATTTTACATTTTCTAGGGCTATTTCCACCAACATATCTTAGGCTAGTGTCTCGGAACAGGTTGTAATTAACATTCCAAGACAGTTCAAACAAACAAGTAGCAATCTTGTGGTAGGAAAATCCAATTGTAACATTTGTGCTCTAGGAAGCTCTTCTTAAAAGAGTCAAGAATGAGATCATGTCAAAACCAGTGAGGTAATTGTACCTATCTCATTGGGAAAGATAACAGATATGCACGTAATAAAAGCGGTAAACCTCGAATAGACCATTGTCGAGGAGCCTGGGGTCACTTGTTGGTAAATCTTGGATTATATCAAGGAGCCTTAAAGGATATTGAGCCATTTACTCTGCCCTTGCATGTATATCGGATCGTAGACTGTTCCCCCAAGTATATTTGTTCCCGTTGGTGACCTTAGTGACTATAAAGTTTAGGATTTTTTCCCAAGGTGACGGTGGAGGGAAGACCCCACTATACCTGGAGAAGACGTCGACTAGACTCACTTGGAATTTTTGGAGGGTACTCTTCACTTCAAGATGGCATAAATGGAGATAATTGTACTAGACTGTTTCATAAGAAGGTTGTCGGGGTAACTGTTCCAACCGCCATTTCCACATTAGAATTCTATGACATTGGATTTCATCACCAACTAGTTTTTTTAGTGTGGGAATCTATTGTTTGTGTGTGGATTTCTTTCTTAGATTTTGTAGGCATATGATCAATTTGATTATTTCCTTAGAGACTTTAGATTATTTTTCTGAAATTTTCTTTGATTTCATGTGCTAATTTTTTTAATCATGGCTGAATTACCTAGACAATCACGTAGAATTCAGGGGAAACCCCCTGAGTACACACCAAGCCAGTTAGAAAATCTTAAATCTAAGGAAGGACAAAAATTGATCCAGATTTATGAAGGAATGCAACATAATACATAAATAACCATAAACATAGAAATACAGTGGAAATAAGGCTTCATTTCATTAATATCAAATCACAGAAATATTCTTACAAACATGATGGAAATGAAATAGCTAGGGTGCTGGTAGCAAATCTCTGAGAAGAGATGTGGTAGCTACAGACCTCTGAACTGTGTTACAATGAGGCTCGAGGGCCTATTTATTATGGAGAAACAATGGAGAACTCTAAACATCCAAAATCCTAACCATAGGAGATGAAATGCCAAAAATATGGGCCCCGTTTGGGTAAATTGGTGTTTCAACTTCCCGGGGACATAACTTCGGCATACTATCTATGTTTGGGGCTTCAAAATGGCTCTGGAAGTTCAAGACCCAAAAAACTGCTAAAAATAGTAAGTTGTGAAAAAAACTGAAAGAGACAATGGTGGGGCCCCAAGTGGAATAGGCAGGTGGCCACCAATATCCACCTGGATAATTCCTCCCCCCTTAGGAGGCAATGGTCTCCATTGCATTGAGTTCCTCCGTGAGATGAGGAAACTTTTGTTGATCTTGGTCCCTGGTGAACCACTTGCCTTGGTGTAGGAGTTGGCCATCTTTGACAACCCGATACAGTTGGATCTTCTATTGGCGAGTGTTCTTGATTTGCATGTCCATGATACAGTCTGTGGTGGCCTATGCCATCCAGTCTGGGTTTAACTCTTTTGGTGTGAGTTCTTTTGCAATGTCAGAGGTGTCCAATAGAGGTGGGAAGTAGGGACGAAGGTGGTCTACATTGAATACTAGGTGCAGACCAAGGAATGGTGGAATACTGAGCTCGAAGGCATTGTTCCCTACAGCCTTGGTGATGGTGTATGACCCATATTGGAGTGGGAAAATATTTTGGTGGGGTCCAGTGAGGTGCTCCTTCTACAAATGTAGCCACACTTTTTCTCCCACCTGGAAGTTATGTGGCACCCGATGTTGATCATGTTGTTGCTTGTACTTAGCATTGGCTCTGTCCAATATGTCATGAACCTATTGGCTGATGTGTTGAATGCGCTCGATGAAGTTTTTTTCTTTGTCAGCTTCAGAATGGACAAGAGTTGAATCAACCTGAGTAGCTGAAAATTGCATGGCTACGTCAATGGGACATAGTGGCTGGAATCCCAAGCCCACCTGAAAGGGGTTGTGGTCGGTTGAGCTGTGGAGAGCTCGGTTATAATTGTGTTGTACATAGGGAAGACTCTCATCCCACATGCATGAATGCTTTGAATTGTACATGCACAGAATGTGTACAATCATCCTGTTAACGACCTCTGTTTGGCCATCAGTTTGGGAATGGAAAGCTGTGGACTCAGTGAGCTTGGTGTCCAACATTGACTAGAGGCTGGACCAAAATGTGCTGAGGAACCTATTGTCGTGATCTGATATGATAGACTGTGGGATCCCAAAGTGCACCCACACTCGTTTAAAGAAGAGTTTAGCAGTGGCTTCTGTTGTGATATTCTTCTTGCAGGCCGCCATAATGACCATCTTTGAGAATCTGTCGACGACCACGAAAACATAGTCATTTCCATGCTTAGTAGAAGGAAGGCCTAACATGTAATCCATGGAGATGGATTCCCAAGGTCGACTAGGGGTCGGTAGCGGAGTATAGAGCCCTTGTTTCTTAATGGTCAGTTTGGCAATGGTGCAAGCAGTGCAGGCTCTGATGTACTTCCCGAAATCCTGTCGAAGGTTCGGCCAATAGAAATGCTTTTGCAACACTACCACTGTTTTCTTGACCCAAAAATTCCCAACGACTCGATTGTAGTGTGCTTCCCATATCATCTTGGAACGCTCACTTGAAGGAACACAAAGGTGTCCCAGGTGACATAATAGTGCATCTTGGAGGTGAAAATTTGGAACTTTCATACCCCCCAAGAGTGCCTTGTATGTGTAGCTGAATTCGGGATTGCTCTTGTAGAGAAGCGGCCAATCAGAAGTCTCATGCCCACAAGAGTTGAGAACGGTGGTTATGGCCATGATCGGTGGTCGGTTAAGGCAGTCTGCAACATTATTGGTGCTACCCTTATCTTACTTGATGTTCAAATGAAATTGTTGCAGATATGAGGACCACTTCTGATGGCGATTGTTCTGCAACTTCCCTTGTGTCTGTATGAACTGCAGGGGTCGGTGGTCTGTGTGGATGATTGTATCCTTCCCCAAAATGTAATGCTTCCATTATCGACAAGCTTGCACAATGGAATAAATTTCTTTGTCATAAGTGGGATACTTTCGAACTATGTCAGACTATGTCTCACTATGATATGCCACTGGATGCCCCTATTAAGTAAGAACTTCCCCAATAGCATAGTCAGAGGCATCTGCCTCAATTTAAAATGGTTGTTACAAGTCTGGTAATGTGAGCATTGGGGCAGAACAAAGGCGATGTTTCAATTCTACGAACACCTTCTTTTGATATTCTGACCAACAGAATTTTGCTTTCGCTCCTCCCTTGGTGACTTGACTCAAGGGCCAAGTGATATGAGAGAATCCCAACACGAACCTGTAGTAGAAATTAGAAAGACCCAGAAAGTTGCGAAGCTCTGTTAGGGTGGTTGGGGATGGCCAATATCGAATGACTTGGATCTTTGCTAGATCCACATGCTCCCCCCTTTCATCAATAATAAATCCTAGGTATTGAACCTGGGTCATGCCAAAATTGCACTTCTCCAAATTGGCACACAACTTTTGTTGCTACAGTGTTTTGAGGACTTCTTGGATGTGGTGGAGGTGCTCTTCCCCAAGTCTGGCTGAAGATCAGAATGTCATCCAAGTATTCCACTACAAATGAGTTGGTGAATGGACGCAAGATGTCATCCATCAACCTCATGAAGGTTGTGGGAGCATTTGTCAATCCGAAAGGCATGACAAGCCATTCGAAAAGGCCCTCCTTGGCTTTGAATGCAGTCTTCCACACATCAGAGGGTTCTATTAGTACCTGGTGATACCCAGACTTCAAGTCGATCTTGCTGAAATATTTTGCCCCTTTGAGTTGGTCTAGAAGGTCATCAATCCGTGGGATCGGGTACCTATTCCAGTAAGTGATCTTGTTTAGCACCTAATAATCAATACAGATTCTCCAAGTCCCATCCTTCTTCTATACCAACACGATCGAGCTCCCACAGGGCGATGAACTTGGCCAGATGCGACCTTTCTGCAACACCTCCTGAATCTGCCTCTTGATTTCATCATTCTCCAGAATAGAGTGCCTATAGATCAATCCATTGGGTAGCGATTCACCTAGGGTCTGGTCAATGGGGTTCTTGACCTGACAGTGTAGAGGCACCCCTGTGGGTGAGGTGAAGATGTCCCCCTACTCCTCCACAACCTTGTCCATTTGTTGTTGTCGTGCAGAGGAGCCATGTCTGGAGGTCGTGGCCACAGTCTTCTTATTTCCATGGGGGCAGATCATTAGGAAAACAAATTTATTGGATTGGGAAATGAGCTTACTGCATTTTTTTCAGTAACCAAAGAGATAGTGGGAGGTGGTGGTACCTCTGGTAGCCTGTACAATTTATTTCCCAAAGTAACAATAATAACATGCGGTCGAGACTCATACACAGCATGTCACTTCCACAAGTATGGTTGGCCTAATAATACATCGGAAACATCAATAGGAGAAATTTCACACAATACCTCATCCGTGAAGGGCTTGATGCTATAGGGAAGGCGCCACTATTGGTTGACATGGATATCCTGTCCTTGGTGAAGCCACCCGATGGTGTATGGTTGTGGGTGCGATGTGGTTGGCAAGCCCAAACGCTTCACGACATCTGCTGAAATGAGGTTATTTTGGCTCCCATTATCGACAATGAACTGTAGCGGGGAACCTTTTACCCACATCTGGGAGTGGAAGAGACACTCTACCTCCTCTGGATCTTCTGGTTCCTCCTTTTGGATCTTCGTAGTGGCAATAGTGGTGTTGGGCTCCGCATCAATAATTTTCTTCCTTTTGTCATTCACCTTGTCAGGTTCTGATTCAGAATCAGAGCATGCATCTGATTCAGAAGCCCTCATCTCGGCCATGTTGTGAAACCAGCTCCAAAAATAGAAGAAAAGAGATATCAACGCCTTAGAAATAAGCCACTTCGAGGGGGCAACCTCCAATACATTACATGAATGAACAATTCTTGGATGATACAAATTACAAAACCTCCTTTCTATATATAGGATTCCATGGGGCCACAACCGACCTAACAATAATAATTTAAGGGCACAATAATATTAATATGGGGGTTACAAGGGTAAAATAATAACAATAAATGGGTTACACTAACAACAATATGGGACTATACTAGTAATATAGGGACCTAACATGTCCCTCTCCTTCAAAAAAGCGTTTTCCTCAACGCTTGAGTAGCTCTGGGTGCTTCTGTATAAAATTATCATCCTCCCATGTAGAACCTTCAGTGGGTAAGTTCTTCCACTTGATGAGATACTCTGAAATTGATCGATTTCGTAGCTAGTGACTGCTTGGCCTGACACTCACTTGTGTTGTGAGTGGAGCTCTTATGGAACTCACACCACTTTCCCGTGTCCTTCTTTGGCTTCGCGGTGTTGTTCTTTGCTTTTATCTTTGAAAGGTTGTCTTGGGCCGCCATGCCTTGGCTTTATCCTTTTTTATGTGGTTTGGGGGCACCTTTCCCTTGCTTTTGATTCGCAGATCCAAAGTCTCACTCCTTCTATATGAATTTTTTCTCAATCTTGGCTGCATACCGGTATGTCGTACCAAGCGAGGAGATGTCGAGGAACTCCATTTCCTCCTGAATGTATCTGTGTAGACAACCGCGATACTTTAGCACCAAATGTTTCTCTGAATCTTTGATACCTAACTTTGTGTACAAGGTATGGAACAAATTCATTAGCTCATGCACATCTTGATCTCTTTGTTGTCGTAGTGTGGTCGATTGTATGTACTTGTCCTCATAGCTCCCCACAAGATATTATTGTTCCTTGATGGTATCTCGGAAATAATTCCAAGTGGGTACGGCTGAGAACACAGAGGGTTTTGTCTCATCCTTTTTCTCATAGTAGGTTTCCCACCAGTCCTTAACATGGGGGGTAGCTTTGAGGAGTGAAAAAATAATCTTCTCCCGGTCGAAAAAGTCATGAACTGAGAAATATCATTCTAATATATTCAACCATCTATCTACAACATCTACATATATTTGACCCTCAAATATGGGAATGTCAAAGTTTACTTGTACCTTAAATAAATTCGCGCTTCCAGAGTGGCTGCTGGATGCAGATGCACTGTCGGTGGGTAGTCATTGAAGGATCTAGGAAAATTTATCCATCATCGCGTTTCTTTGTTTTTCGAGGGCCTCCTCGAGAAATATTTTGATAGGATCTCCTGCTCCCTCATCTTTATTTTCGTCCCCCATGGGCGTCCGTCAGGGTTTGTGAGGCTAATATTGCAAAGGTTCCACCAGAACGAGCCCTAACTCCTTATACCCTAACCTCATTGGGGACATGCAAAGAAGGATCGAGAAAAAGCAGACCGCTCTGATACCACTAATCCAGATTTATGAAGGAACGCAACAAAATACAAAAATAACCATAGAAATACAATGGAAATAAGGCTTCATTTCATTAATATCAAATCACAGAAATATGCTTACAAACATGATGGAAATAAAATAGTTGGGGTACTGGTAGCAAATCTCTGAGAAGAGATGTGGCGGCTATAGACCTCTGAACTATGTTACAATGAGGCTCGAGGGCCTATTTATTATGGAGAAATAATGGAGAACTCTAAACTTCCAAAAACCTAACCCTAGGAGCTGAAGCACAAAAAATTTCGGCCCCATTTGGGTAAATTGGTGTTTCAACTTCCCGGGGATGTAACTTCCGCATACTATCTCTTTTTGGGGCTTCAAAATGGCTCCGGAAGTTCAAGACCTGAAAAACTGCTAAAACTAGTAAGTTGTGAAAAAAACTGAAAGAGACAATGGTGAGGCCCGAAGTGGAATAGGTGGGTGGCCACCAATATCCACCTGGATCAAAAATCCAGGAAAGGATCAACTGAACACAAGGAAACATCAGTAATTATACATCCTAATTACGAAGTATATCAACCTCAAACAACAGAAAGTTCTCAAAGGAAAATATCAATTTCTGAACTAGTTGAAATTGCTTCCACAACTAGTGAATTATCAGCTACTGAGCCTGAAATTTCTGAACCAGAAACTGAACCTGCTACATCTGAGCCTACTCTAGATTTCATCTCTCCAACCCCTGGTCGTCCTCATTCACCGAGAGTGAAGTTTCACATCACTGTGAACCTTCCTCCTCGCCTTGTTAGCATTGAAGCAATTACTAACACAGAAGAAGAAGTTGTTCTTCCTTCACATCAGGAATCTTTAAATCTTAGGCCAAGTAAGTCTATTTACTATTATAGCCCTTTCAAACAAGATCCTTAGTATTCTCAGTTAACGGACTTTCTACACAACTCTGGTCTAAACTATTTGCCACCCCGAATTCCTTTTTACGCCATACCAAGAGTTAATTACAGACCTTCATTAAAAATGTATGGTGAGTCATCCATGTTTTCTCCACTGCCATATCATATTTGTATGGTGGTTCGTCTGTTCCTATGGGATACTAGTCACTTTCTGGTACTTTCTCAGGAGCATCTCCTTATTCCTAAAAACTTATACAATCACCTGGTCCAAATGAATCACATACCAAAAAATTGAATGTGAAACAAGTTTACATGATGTCTATAAACATTCCTAACACTGACCCTCAAAGTAGTAACTTACTGCCTAGGGGGCATCGTCGAGGTAGTAATTTACCGCCTGGGGGGAAACCTCAAGGACAATACACACCTCAAGGATAGTACATACTGCAAGGCCAGTACCTACCTCAAGGACAATATCAACCTCAAGGGAAGTACTCTATTCAAGGTCTGCAACCTCTTCAAGGGAAATACCCTATGCCAAGGTAACCATCTTTCCAAGGATAGAAGCCTCCTTTAGGGCCGCATTTCTATCAAGAATAAAAATTGTTTCAAGGAGGTCAATATTTTAGTGGGAATTATCCGGCTAACTATCAAACATACATTCCAAATTATCAACCTGGTTATGGTCCGTCTTATGCAGCACAACCTTCAATGGGAGCTCAATATCCTGGAGTAAAATTAGTGTAGAATCCGATACCAAATCAACAGAATTTGCAACCTAACGTGCAGGTACCTTATAATCAACCTAGTCAACCAATTGGTTACAGTCAAATCTAGCAACCTTTCCAACCTACGCTTCAATTTATACCACAGGTATCTGCACCTAGTACTGTTTAGCAGCCTGGTCTGAGTACACCTATAACTCCACCTCAAACTGCTGCACCAACTTCTATTCAACCTACCACACCTATCCCTGGAATTTCTGCAGCCCCTCAATTATCACAACAAATCCCTCCAGTCAGTGCACAACAACCTAGACCCACAGTTTAGACTAATTTTCATATGCCTGCGGGACAACCTGGTACAAGTACAATTGTAACAAGCCAACCTCAGTTTGTTTATCAACCATATCAAGGGCAGTATCAATATGAACTTGTAGCACAAAATCCAGTATACCAGCATCAACCGTACCCTGGTTACACGTATCATATACTAGCTCAACCTTAGAATGGTCCAGCCAATCCTGGTTATCCCAAAGGTATTCCAATCCCAAATGCGTAGGCTATTCCAGAATATCCTGGATATCCTCCTTCTGGTACTGGTATAGTTCCGCAAGGTTATCAATTTTCTCAGCAGGACCCTAACCATTAGTTTCCATTCATAGCAACTTTGGATTTACCCTATTTGTCTCACCTAACGAATGATCCAATTTATTATATTCCGTTTTCGCTGCCAATGCCGAATAATTTTCCCAATGATATTCCTAAGTTCGAAGGTAAATCAGGAGAGTAACCCTCAAACCATGTCATGAATTACCACCTCCGGTGTGCATCCAAATATTTGATTTATGATTCCATTCGATTAAGACTGTTTCAGAGAACACAGATATATTTAGCTGCAAAATGGTATATTGAACTACCATGTGGCTCATTCAACAATTTCAAAGCATTAACAACAACTTTCTTAACACACTTTCAGTTTCCATTCCAATACGACAATGGCATGGAACTCTTGACTTCATTAAAACAATCTACATCTACGTACATATCAGATCACATACATGAATGGAGACGTAGAAGACGTTTAGTTAAATTTTTTATTCCGGATCAGATTTTGGTAGAATGGTTTATTAAATCATTACTTCCAAAGATCACTGAAGATGTGGCTAAGGGAGGGGTTGTTACAGAAGAATAGTTCATTGCTCAAGCTCAGTACTTAGACCTTGTATATACACAGTCTGGTACTTTATAGGGAAAAATTCCTAACTTACCATGTCCCAGTCAAATAACTACAACTCCTTCGGGGTCTCATGCTGCAAACAGTGTAATTGGATCAGTTAGCTCTAATAAGAGTAAAAAGAAGTCTTCAAAAGATATTTCTCCTATCATAACTTTACCAGATTCACCAAAAGGAGATTCTTCCCTTGAAACTTCCGCTGACATTCATGTTGTAGATTCATCTACAGCTAAATCCAAAACTGGTAATAAGAAGAAAGGAAAGAATAAAAAAAAACAAACTTCATCTCCCAAAGAGAAAACCAAAAAGAGTGAACCATCTGATGATAAGTGGAAACCTTGTTATCCTTGTCTCATCTATGAAGAGAATCACTTTACCAAAGAGTGCCCACATCAGTCTGAGGTCTCTAAATTCATCAAAGGTTCACCCACACCTGCTGTCTTGAAGGATAATTTTCCTACTCAAGATAGAAAAAGATAGGATCTTCTTCAAATTCATCAGTAGATATTTTAATGATGTCTGAGGTTATGGTTGCGACGCGATCAGAAGACTATGGAAGTAAAAATCCTGTAACTGGTAAAGAGATAGAAAATTATAATCCAACACCATCTATCTTTCCTTCAGTTTCTTATCCACTTCATGTCGAGAAACCTAATCCTGATCTAGTGATTAAACCACCTGCTAAAGGTGTACTTCAAAAATCAACTTTCAATCCACATGTGAGAGCTTCTCAAAATTACAACATTGTTGAAGACTTGGTGATATCCCCTTCAGCAATGTCAGACTTTGAAGTGCTACAATCATGTCTAGCAGAAAGGAAATTACTTGTATCAGCTATCGGAGCTATATATCCTCAGGATTCTAACCTCATGGTCTTTGATCTAGAAAATTTTACACCTAGACTCCCTCATCAGATGGATTTTCATATTCCGGTATTAGTAAAAAATACACGAGTTTTTCGTACTGTAATTGATGAGGGGGAATCCACATGCATAATGCCATTAAATTTTTGGAAAACTCTTGGTTCTTCGACACTCAACCAATATCTGACAATCCTTAAATCCTTTGATGGAAGAGGATTACATCCATACAGAATACTCCAGGATCTACCTATAGAAGTAGAAGGAAAAACTGTTAATCTAGATGTGGAAGTTGTTGATGCCCCTCTGGATTACAACTTTTTTTTGGGTCGTAGTTGGTCTTATGCCATGACTGTTATCGTTTCATCCTTCTTTTGATTAATCATGTTTCCTCATAAAGGGAAGATTGTGAAAATCAATCAATTTTCATATTATTCATCCAACCCTACTTCTACAGACAATATCCAACATGTCGGAAAATTGACTATCCCATATGAATATGTTGGTGTAGGTTTAATAAAGGACTCCACTCTCATGGGAACTTTCTCTATGCCTCCACCCAACGTATCGCGTACCATTTCCAACATCAATATGATTTCATCAAGCGCTATACCATTCAATTACACTTGGGTAGTGCCTTCAAAGTCAGAACTGGATTCTTTCAATGGCTAGATGCCTTTGAGTCCTTTTGAGATGGCATATGTGGCAGTACAGTCGTTTTCTAACACACTTTCAACTACACCTGATCAAATGAATGTGATAACTAAAGAATATTCTTCACCATCAAGCTTAACCTTGACATCACTTTTTGATTATTTTCCACACTGATGAAAGTATTCGAGAATATTTGTCTTTGGATGAATTACCCTAGGATGATCTACATCATAGATCTTCATTTTTACCCGAAATTGATAGATTTGAAAATGATTTTTCATCTATTTTTACGATTGATTATGTCAAGGAAACACAGAAACCCATATCGATTACAAATTCGGATTCTGAGATTAATTTGGGAAACATTTCTATAACTATTCCTATTGACATATCACTTAAACCTGGAATTGTTGAAAACATTCATATAGGCACTTCTTATATGATTGAATAAATTAATACATATAAAGCCCTATTTCAAGAATTCCGAGACATATTTTCCTGGTCTTACAAAGAGATGCCAGGAATCAATCCAAAGATTTTCATTCATGAAATTAAGACATACCTGGATGCCAAGCCTATTAGACAAAGATTGCGTCCAATACATCCGCGAAAAGCTGCTACTATTAAAGCTGAAGTTGAAAAGCTACTGCGAGCAGGATTTATTTATCCAATTCCATTGACAGATTGGGTATCTAATATAGTTCTCATTACCAAAAAACAAGGGACTATACGAGTATGCATCGATTATATGGATATTAATAAAGCATGTCCAAAAGACAATTATCCTACTCCCTATGTCGACCAAATTATCGATGATTGTGCTGGAAATAAAAATTTTTCATTTATGGATGGATTTTATGGATATAATCAAATAAACATACTCCCTACTGATCAACCAAAAACAATGTTTATATGTCCTTGGGGGATATTTTCTTATTGCAAGTTACCTTTCGGATGAAAGAATGTTGGTGAAAATTTTTAAAGGGCCATGTCTTATGCTTTTCATGACATCAAACATATTGTACAAACTTATCTGGATGACTTACTTGGTCACTCATTACGTAAGGAAGATCATCCTACTCACTTACGAGCTATTTTCATGAGATGTAGGCATTACAAGATTCATTTGAACCCCCACAAATGTGTTTTTTGTGTGCAATCTGGATGATTAATAGGATTCGTCATTTCGAAAGCCAGCATTCGTGTTGACCCCTCGAAGGTTGAGGCCATCATAAATTTACCTCCTCATTCCACACTTCACTAAGTCCAAAGTTTATAAGGGAAAGAAAACTTTCTACGTAGGTTTATCCCGAATTATGCAGAGTTAACAAAAGTTTTTACCTGGTTGTTGTAATATAATGTTCCTTTTATTTTGGATGAGATTTTTTATCGATATTTTGATGCTCTAAAACATGTGCTAACCCATGCACCATTATGCATCCACCCAATTACCACTGAGACTACCTTTTATACTTAGCAGCCTCTGATTCTACCATCGGAATGGTTCTAGATCAAGAGGATGAATCTCACAATGATCATTTGATCTATTATCTAAGTCAGAATCTAAACCTGACCGAAATTAAATATTCGCATGTGGATAAATTGGCCTTGGCAGCAGTTCAAGCGGTCCAACGATTTCGTCACTACATATTGTTACGTAAAAAAAATGTGATATCTAATTGCAACCTGATGATGTATATTTTGACAAAACAATTACTCGGGGGAAAGTAATCTAAATGGATTTTCATCCTATAAGAGTTTGATTTGGAATTCAAGAAATCTAAATCAAAGAAATCACTAGTGTTTGCATAACTCACGTGTGACTTTCCGAATACTGAGATGGAAACCGTGGCAGAGAATCCCATTGCAGATGAATCTCTGTTTCTTATCAATAGTAAGATCTATGGTATGGTGATATCATCATATATCTTCGAACCCAAACCTTTCGTCCAGATCTTTCACGTTCAAATCGACACAGAATCCGGTATCAATACCAGCAATACAATATTTTTGGGGACACACTTTATCGTCATGGTGCAGATTCTGTTTTTTGACGTTGTATAACTCATGAAGAGGCTGAAAGGGTTTTGAATGACTGCCACTCTGGAGCGTGTGGTGGTCATATGTCTAGATTTTCCATAGCCCAAAAGATATTGCGCATTGGTTATTTTTGGTCATCATTGTTCATAGATTGTATCATTGCGATTCGAAAATGCCATAACTGCTAAATTTTTTATCGAAATATGTGTGTGCCTATATCTCCCTAGCCTAGGTCATATATTCACCCACCCATGAGTTAGTTTCTATGCATGGGGTAAGCCTTGGTCAAACAACGAACAATATTGCAAAATATAGAATAGTCATTGAGTTATAATCTGAAGCCATTTCATTTGGTATTCGGCGTTTGATCATTAGGTTAGATTCAGTGTTATTGAGATTATTTTTTAAGGTTCATCTCTTGGAACAAAATTTTGATTACATCGAATATCAACACATTTCAAGAAATTTAAACACATTGGCCGATGCATTAGCTAATAATGTTCTAAATAGACATTTGCAACATTAAAATAGTAAACCAAAACAACATTCGATACATGATCATAGGTTCAAACACCTTATGATCTAATAGATACTGATACAAAGAACAAAATATGTCAATCCACAATGATCATCCACTATCCGTGATGATGATCATGGTAATAGACTATGGCACGTGCCACCTTGTGCAGGAATCTCCTAAACTATCCTGGAACACCTGTAACATGTATCTGAAGCCGAAGAAAAATGTCATTTGTCCTCGTCTCGGGAATATATATGGTTAACCTCTATAGCTTGTGTTCCATATCAGTTAGGATCTCTACTTCTTGATCCTATGGTGATGCTATAGGCTCTTCTTGCCACCTATCAAAGCGGCGGAGTGTAGCTAGTCGTCGTGGATCAACATATGCATTTAAATATTCTTATCAGTATTGGACGATTAAAATAAAATAAAAGATAATTTTAAAAAATCAAAATAGTTTGCTTACCTGGTTCGTCCCACTGTGCCCCTAGAGGCAAGGACATCTCAGGATCACCTCTGAAATCTATACCTGCATAGGGGAAGCCTTCAATTGTGAAGACTTGGTTTCTTAGCCACATAAAGTATGCCAGAGTGAATCAAACTACTGAACTGGAATCTCCACCAAGGCAGGCCACTAATGCAACCCAACGTACCATCTGAGGTTCCTGAGGTTCCCCACGATCTACTGGAATAAGATGAGGGGTGAGAAGCGAGATTCTCTCCAAAGCAAAAGAAATTAAAATGGCGCCATAACCAAAGTTTTTCAACTTTTCATTCTTTGCTCTGGTTAGTTGGCTTTTCATGTTGGCCAATACCCATTCGCACCAGTTGAATATGGTGCCTCTGAAACACTCTACCGCGGTCTGCATTTGAGATTTAATGGCTACATGTGGAGCCACACTTCCACACAACCTAGTTACCGTGAATGCAATCACTTTGAGATCTAATCACAAGATAATTTTTATGTCTATGCAATTATCTTTTGGATCTGCCTCATCACTGCAAAACTGTTGTTTGTAGCTAGCAATCGTTAGGCCACCCTGTCTAGCCCGATATGTTTTCTCCACTTCAGGGAAATATAGTGAGGAAATTAGATATCCTTGAGCTCAATTTTGAGCTGATGGTCACCAATGATAAAGCATTGATCTTGAACATCCCATGTGTTTACTAATCATGTCATCAGCTATACACGTGATTTTATACCTTGGATCTCCCAGAACTTATATAAACCACAATTTTTTAACACACACATTATTGTGGGATCATTCATGGCTTCATTAGCTATAGCCTCATGCTCACATTCTCTCCACTCTAGCATGGTGAAATAGCCTGCAAATAAACACATTTGAAAGTTAGAAACCATTGGAGTGTAAAACTCTAATCATTTTTAAGAGAATTTGTAAATTTTAAAACAGTCACGGAGCCTCCATAGTTTTTGTACGGAGACAGCACGTACATCCGCATGGGCTCCACACAAAAACTACGGTATCCTAATAATTTTATTTTTGAAAAATTATCGGGGTCCACAGGTAGTGCACGTATAACCTGCGGACCCTCAAGAGTGCATTTTTTAACATAAATTCCTCCAAAAAAATGAAATTAAAGATAAAAAAAGAGAACTGAAATGGATAGAAATGAAGAGTAAGATGATGTGGATTACCTGGTTCTGACGAATCACGAAATGAACAGTTGGTTCTCCCAATATTAGCTCTAGAACATTTTATCCAAAAGCTCTCAATTCACTGCTATGAAGATAAAAGGTGAAAATGATTTTTTTAAACTCATTTTTATAGTTTTTGAATGAATAAAATATTACATTTATTTATTTTTCACTTGAAAAGGCCGTTTTTCAATATTTTTACTTCTCTGGAATAGGTATGTTTAGTCTCTCGAATTTTTGTGCAGAATACAGATTTTTTGGTGAAAATAATTATTTTGACGCTGAGTATACTTTTATCACTATTTCAGGCTCTTGAAAATTATGAAAAAGTGAAACCCTGGAGTTATCTTTTAAGTCCTTTTCAGACTCTCTAAACATGAAAATATCACCGAGTACCTGACTATTTGAACTTGTTAAAGGAAATGAACAGTTGTCCCTTCAGTATAAGTTTACCCCTTTTCCAGACTGAAATGGACTATTGAAGAAAAAGGTATATGTTGACTAATCATGGTCAATAGAGTTCTCTCCTATATTATTTTATCCTTTTTCGGGTTTGAGAGACTAAATTTGTGAAAAAGAACAACCACGAAGTTTACTTATGTTTTTCTTCTGACTCCCTAAAATTGAAAACTGTCGAGTTGCTCCTATACTGGACTCATTAAAATTTAACAGTAAAGGACCTGTCGATTACAACAGGACCGAACCACTCCTTCTTAGGGTTTGATTTTAATACTAAGATGGACTCATCTAAAGGATGAGCTTACACAAACAAGCAAATGTTATCCTCCTCAAGCTTGTCGAAAATAAAGAGGTACTTGCTAGTAATGGTGGTGGGGGAAGAGAGAAAAGGAATCCAATTGTCACCCTTATTTAAAAATCAGTATACCACTCTTGAACATGAAACTTTTTTCACACTTGTACCTGGGTTGGGAATATCCTTTTTCTAATAGTTAATCAAACCACATTGAAAGTATTCAATCGGTTTCTGGGTATTAGCTTTAGATCAATTGTTACCAAACCATCTGCAGTGTCGTTATGTGTTCAAGAGACAGTTCAAATAAACCATTCATTGCAAATATTTTTCTCCATTCACGTTGACCATCCTTGAGTCAGTCCTTGCAAATATTTCTTCAAAACTTGATCTAATGGTTTTGTGTCACGGGCTTTCCGGCGACGGGTCACTTTCTATCGACGACAACTCATCATCTAGAAAGTTGATCTAGAATCCTATTATTACCTTGGGATCTACATGCCCTAATGGTAGGTTTCTCACCTTCGACGACAAGTTGCATCATTGACCTTTGATCGAATGATTCTATGAATTTTTCAACTGCAAATCATTCATTTAGACTTCGTGGATTGTACTAAGTACTTTGAGAACCATTATCATTATTGGTGATTTCTCTCATAGTTGTTAACAGTTCACATCATTGACTGGTAATCAAGTGGTTTATACCATGTTTTACTTCGACAAAATCAATCGCATGGATAGAATCGTACTAGTTCGGGAAGCGGAAATCAAGACCCTGGATCTAGTTTCCACCATCTAGGCTGCAAGGAGTTTTATTATTCATGATACAGTAGACTACTTATGATAGTTGTTTGCATCCATGTTGTGTCTACTATTGATGTAATATTAAAATCATATATGTACCAAAACATTTAGTTAGTTTTGATTTGAGTATGGGAGTGCCTACGTTGGTGATGATATATATATCTATGCTTGCATTGAATGATTTTATAGGTTTTCGACCGGTGTGTCCGCAATCCAATCCTCGGAATGATAAATCACTTCACTCTTCAGAACAACCTCAGACTTCTCACTTTAGGGGGAAATCTGTTACATGTTATTTTTTCACCACGAAATTTGACTGTCCATATAGGTCCATCACTACCTATATTATGCTCCCTTAGAAGTCAAAAACCCTAATGTTCCCAAACCAAGTCTCGGAATTGGAAAAAAGCTCATTAAAACCCTTAAAAGTATAACTACGCACTTTTCCTAGCCCTTTTCTGCGGATCCGCGGATACTTGTTCTATAGCCTGCGGCAGCTCCTGCACGTTCTATTTATAAAACCTGCGCACCCCCATAAAAAAGTCAAATAAAGGAAAAATTAAGTTCTAAAAGCCCAGCTAGTCGAATATTCTCCCAACTGGAAGCTTCTAGAGGTACGATCAGTTTGAGATTTATCCCTCCATTCATGGAGCTTATCCCTTGGTCTATGGAGCTCAAATCCCTTCATGACAGGAATCCATCCCCCTCTTCATGGAACTGAAACTACCTTCATTTTCCTATAAATTGAGCTCATGTTTCAATCTCAAGGGTACCTTGTATATGGTAATTGCTGAAGAAATTCTCAATAGAGCATACTCTCTACACTATTTGTTGTTGGCACAAGAATGATCACACCCTTATGTCCATAACTCCATGATGGTTCAAAGAGAGGAAGGCTTTCAAACTGAAGGAGGAACGATTGTTCAGGACCCTGGGAGAAAGTTGTACGACATCAAGGCATCAATTTTTAAAGTTAATTTTTTCATTCAAGATAATACATATGGATCTCCTTTTCTCGTTGATTTGTTCTTGTGCTTATTTGAATAATTCAATACTTAGAATCCTTGATCACTAAGTTAAATTAGTTTTTTTTAATTATTATATGTTGCAGGTGCTTTTAATTCTTTTGTCTGTCTTTGATTGAAGGTTATAATTATTGAAGAAGCCTCTTTGGAGAGACTAGATAAAAGACTGCACCGAACGTTGGATTTCAAGGTAGGGGCATGTCCTCTTTCTTTGTTTATAATAATTCTGAATTGAAAATAATCTAGAGAAAATGATTTACAAATTGATGCTTTTTTCTAGCTATTCGTAGAATACTAGGGAGATCGCTCTTGTCTGCAAGAGGGATTAATCTGCATAACATTGATAATAGCTAATTCAACGATCTTCATATTAATGTCCCAGTCTCCAAATATTATATCTTTGATTGATTCTTCAAGACGAGGGAGATCGGTCACTCTACCTTGTGCAGTATCTTTCCAACCAATATATTTTGACACTTTGTCATCAATTTCTTCATAATAAGTTCTTAGATTGGAAATCTGAGTAACTAATTGATCATTGGTCTTGACTTGCTCTTGAATTTGATTGTGCTTCTGATAGAAAAATTCTTGTTGTGTTTCCAGTAATGCTTCCAACTCTGTTGCTTCTTTCTTTAATTCATTGATTTCACACTTCTCTTGGAGCTTTTCAATCTTATGTTGCATTTGTTGAATTACTTGATCCTTTTATTTAATTTCATTTTCTAGTTTGATTTTGAGACCTTCAAACTGGTTGTGTAGATCATTAATTCTTGTCTGAAGCTCCTGCTCGATTATTTTCTTTTCATCATAGAAAACTTGCTCCAATTGAGCAATTTTCTGGTCCTTTTCTAAAATCAATGATTCAAACTTGGTTGCCTTGTCAATTGTTGCATTTTCATAAGTACCTAAAAATTGAGATAATATATTAAGGTCTTTCCATGGAGATGATTGATTTCCTTTCGAAAGGACTCACATAATGCATAAACGTTGAATCCATAGGTAGTTTGGGAGATTCTTATATCTTTCACTTCTTCTTTGACCTGGTCACAACAATTTTGTGCTTCGGACTATAAAACACGTTCAGTAGAAGTATCTCTTCAACTTTCAGGACTATTTCAGTAGTTGGAAATGTTGGAATTATTTCCATATCTCGGGCTAGTGTTTCCACTGGTTTCTCCTCTTTATCATTGTTTCCTTGGATCTGGCTCTGCTCAACAATAATTTTGGAAACCTCTACAGTGAATGACGTTTCTCTAATTTCTTCTTAATTCTTGGAGTTATCTATATCAGCAGAAACATGTTGCGTAATTGATTCTCCTATATGATTCATGGAATTTGTAGGACCCACCATAGGCATGGTTCTTGACTGAATGGCATTTTGAATGGCAAGGTTTTCAGTTTCTGACAGTAATTTCTCAAATTCTTCCCAATTTTGGATGAATCTATCATCCTGTTGAACATTAACAATTTCTTCTTCTTGAACTGGTACTGGTACTTGAGTAGCTATTGCAACTATAACATGTTATGCCTTCAACTCTTGTTTATGAAACAAATAATCTGGTAAATTAACATTTCTCTTTTCTTGATACACTTTGAATCTTAGCGAATCCCCTAGACTAATAATTTCATCTACTTTATGCTGAATTGTTGAAAATTCATGAATTGATTCAAACATATCATCAAATCTGTCAGGCTCGATTGAAAATGCTCTCAGCTTGACTGAATTCATTATCTCTCTAGCAATACCATAGTTATCATAACTTCTATTAGGTAACACTAGAAATTTAAAAGGTTTTAATCGATCAATTTCAAGATAGGCATGCTTGAAATTTTCTAGGGCATACAGACCACAAGAAAAAGGAAAAGTTGGCCAAATGGTCTTTTTGGTATCTTTCAGGATTTTAGTCAAACCATGACCAATTGTTTGATAAGCAATTTCTTTGGCTAAAAATTTATCTCGTATATACAAGGGTAGGACATGAGGATTGGCATAACTTCCAAAAATACATATGTATGTAAAATTCTCTTCACCGAACCACCTACCTATAGACTTGAGAATCTTATTGGCTTCGGGAATGACTCTAGTGATTTTTCTTTCAAAAATGACTTGGAAGACCAGGAGAATTATGTCATTGCTTATTTTAAACATGTGAGAATGATATTTTGACTCCCATAAGAAATATAACTGTACAAAATTGGGGGTTTCGACTTCTCTTGTCCATTTCCATCCTAATGAAGAAAATTCAAAGGAAAAACAGATTGTGTCTAAGATATAGGAGCTCATATAAAAAGAAAAGACTGCATGGGGTGGGGAATTTCTATTTTCTCTATAAGTCGTAATAAATTTGATCAAATTATCAGAAATAATGGTAGCCCAGTCTAGAATATAGCCATTAGAGGCTTCTTCTATCAAGGGTGTCCAATTTTCTTTAAATTTGGTTGTATTTACAAATCCAAAGAGACGACACATCATTGCAGTTATTTGAGAGAATGGGATTTTAAGAGAGACAACTGATTACATACCCTTGTCGTCGTGCTTATGCCGGTTAGGATCATTTCTCCATTATTTAATTATAGTCGCAGGATGGTCATTCTCACGCATGAACTCTTGAATAAATTGGGTGTCATATCTCTTCAAGGGTTCTGGTAGATTATACATTTTCTTCAAATCGGATGGACTGAGAGAACCAATGACAGTTCTGCTTCGAGTAAAAAATTTTCTATCTCTGATATCTACATTGTCCAACACCCATTTCACTAATTCAGTGTATGGAAGAATTTGAGGACGAGCAACAATTCTGTGAAGAAAAGAATTAGCAGTGACCATCCATGATTCTGAATCATTGGACAAAGTATCATCGGCCACAAATTTTTTGTCGAGAATTACTTGCAGTTTCTCATTCTCGAACAACTGATAGATCCCTTCCAAGCTTAAAGAGGTTGCATGTAGTATGTTATCACCCAAAAAAAATTTAGCGCATCATTGTGACAATGTCACAAAATTTCATGGATCAAATTTGGGTTATTGGAGTCAATTTAAGTTTGATCAAGGTAGGTTTTAGATTTTTATAGTTTAAAGCTCATCCTTAGTTCAAATAAAGTCTTCTTTAAAGTATTTTCATGTCAAATATTCATAATTTTCATTTGTGGATTATTTCCTAAAGTTTCAAGTCAAAACTATTCAATTAGCCAAAAAAC
Source organism: Pinus albicaulis (assembly GCA_034641835.2). Taxonomy (NCBI): domain Eukaryota; kingdom Viridiplantae; phylum Streptophyta; class Pinopsida; order Pinales; family Pinaceae; genus Pinus; species Pinus albicaulis. Next base: position 292,549,122 of record CM076584.1, on the reverse strand, counting down.
CTTGTTTTCATAGCGCCAACCATTGAAAAAAGTTGTTTTGCTCTACAAAAACATTAATAGTTTCGTAGCGCAAACATGAAAAATTACACTGCAAGCACTACAAAAGCGTAGATTTATAATTTTCTTGTCAGTTGAGTTGGCAGATGTCAGAAACCGTTGGGAAAGGGTAGGTTAGTGGCATGTTGAGTCATGTAATGATGAAATTTGATGTACACACCCACGTTTGCAGTCATCATTGTCATTATAGGTTATGAATGAGGCATCATTCAGTTATCAGATGAAATTTTAAATTTAAAAATCTTTCCTAATTGGTCATGCTTGTTTCTTTTTTCCTCCATTCGAAATGTTTGAATTATGAGTGTCAAGCCAAACCTGTGTCTAATCCATACAAAGGTGTTACTACACCCATATCAAGTGAGGTTGATACATTTTCAAGCTAGGCTGCTGTTGCAATTATTCAAGCGAGGCTATTGTTATTTTTTTTCAAGCAAGGCTGAAAGATTTGTTCAAGAACATGGCAGAGGAAAAGAAAATTCACAGAGTAGGACACTGATTAAGGCATGAACCTGAAGACATGTAGGCAATAATTGAAGACCCAACAGTGATGGAAGCGTTCAGAAGAGTAGGTTGCCTTCGGTTTTGTGAAAATTTGCAGGGCTGTCACACATAGGTATCCAAGGAATTTTCCATGAAATTCAATGGAACAACCACAAAAGTCGGGATGCTAAGTGTGTTAATTACACCAGAGGTCACTGCTAATGTTACGGAGATACCAAGGGGTCAAGAAAATTGGTTCAAAAGTTTCAAATTTGATATGGAGCAGTGTAAATAATTCAAGAAACCTGAGTACACAGACATGGACCTTAACAATGCTATCCCTAGAGGCTGCATCAAAGACACTTATTCAAAGTTGTTGCTCAAAATTCAGAAGTATTTTACATGTGAAGGAATATATCACAAGGTTTACTTATATCATTTCAAGTTGCTTCTACACTTCACTAGTAAGATTTCACTTGATTTGCCTTTTTATTTGCATAGGAGTCTTGCAAAGATGGCTGATAAGGTGCAAGAAAAATCTGAAGGGAGTGAAACATCCTTATTTTATCATGGTTTAATGAAGTTATTGATTTTAGATGAGCTTCAGATGATAGGAAGAGATTGGTCATCTTTCTTTTTTATAAATGGATTTGAGTTGGAAACCATAACCCCTGCAAGGAACCCTAAATCTAAAGGAGTTCCATCACCACCACCAGCAGAACCAAGTCAATCTGTGGCTACAAAACCAAAAACAACTGCAAAAGTGAAGCCAAGAAAACAAAATGAAAAAGGTCCAAAGAAGGTGAAAATACTTGATACTCCAACTCTCCCACCTGCAAAACAGAGGTCAAAGGTTTTCAAAGATGCAAAATAGAAACAAGCTATCAACAAGGAGACCAAAAGAGTAACTAGAAGCCAAGCAGTGGCATTAAAAGGAAAGACAGTTGCTATAGAAGACAACCCAGTAACAAAAGGGAATCTAGAGGACATCTTTCATGCTATTGACATAGAGGATACACCCATTGTTCAAGATGAGTTCATTGGGGAAGATGAGCATAAATTGAAGAAGGCCTAGTCTGTAAAGAAGCTAGAGTTTGATGGGGGAGATGCAAATTTCATCTTTCAAGCAAGAAAGCCTATCACTAGGAAGGCTAGGAAACCGAAGGAAGGCAGCAAGCAAGTTCAAAAACCCACTGAGACAACTAAATCTCCTAAAGAAGTTGTTGATATTTCATCACCTATAGTGAAGCATACAATCAACAAAATAAAGAGGGGAAAAGAAGAAATGACAGAAAAATAGAGTTTCAGCATCTTGAGGAAAAATTGAGGTTGGAAAACTAGGAAATTGTTGTCATGACAAAGAGGGCTAGAAAGCACAGTGTCTAAAAAGCACAGTTTAAAAGGATGAAGGCATTGTGGGAAGGGAAAAATGATTCTATCTCTGAAACTCCAAATAGTGCTAAGCAATTTTTCAAGTGGACAGTTCCAGCAATAAAGGAAGCCAAGTTTGTCAGAGTAATAAATACTCATTTGAGAGCTACTGATATAAGACTTAAATATCAATTGGAGGACTTAGAGAAGCAGCTAAAGTTGATTCATGATGAGTTAAAGAGAAAAGGCATTAAAGTTACAGTCATAGAAGAGTGAATAGTTAAATCAAGTGAAAATGAAGAAGGAACCTCAAGAAAGCTGGGATGACTTTGTTTTTACAGTTGATTTGATTTTTAAATGATGGAGACAGGTATATTTTAATTTTTCAGCATAACTACAGTTTTCATTTTCGAAATTTTTTGACAAAACTGCATACTCAGTGTTAGCCACCCATAAATTTGATTATACCAAAGGTGGCTAAATATATTCAGAGCCTCCAAGGAACAAATTTTTCACTAAAAATTGTTGGCTCTTGAAGTCTCTATAAGGCCTCCTGCCTTATCCCTCTGATCGAAACCTTCACTACTGCTCTACATCTCAAAAGCCTCTGAAGTCCTACAAAAATCCACAGTTAAGTACTGCTGCAAAGGACCCTTTTTCCCTCCCTTCTCCCCAAAACTAATCTCAGTCCCTTTTCTCCATCCCCCATGAAAACCCCTCAATTTCATGATTCTCCCTTTTTCCCCTCATTAAAACCCATTTCCTAAGGTCTAAGACCCCTTCTTGACCTTATCAAAGGCCTTCATTTCCTTGAAAAACCATTTCAAACCCTAGGAAATGCATATTTTCTATCCCTCGGTCCTTAGCCCCCTCGGGCTAAGGATCTAAACCCATTTTCCTCCATGCGCCCGAGCACCAGAACCAAATACTGCAACTGTCGAGTGCTTATCCTTTCCATTTAATTTCTCCGCCCGAAACACTAGAAACCTTTGTAAACTATGGAAATTGGGTTTAAATCAATTTCCAAAGTCTCTGCCCATATAAATCGATGAAATAATTCCGACCGTCGATCTGCTCCACAGATCGGACGGCGCAGCATGCGACTTATCGTGTGGACACCCCCCAACCATACGTCACCTCTTAAAACCGCTTAGTTTTTCCGCACCGCCCTTGGGCGAAGGATGGTTTTCCCCGGTTTCCCAGCGATTCCATACACTGGCTGCCACGCGTCCTCTGTAATTTTCAAAAACCACCGCATAAATTCAATCCGCCGCGCATTATTCGTCAGACCATAGCCACCCAGCGGAATAAATGACAGTCGTTCGATCTGGCCCCACACATCTAACGGTGATCGCTTATCCAAGCTACCCGACCTTTAACCAAGTCGCACGCAATTTATCCGGCCCCCGGTGCAACCGAGAATCCATCTCTGTCGTCGATCTTTGCAGATCGACGGTCCACATTCAATTTCCTAATTCCATTGCACAGTCAACGCATCTCCGCCGCTGATTTTTCCACTCACCCCTGACCATTGATACCCGCGCGATCGACGGCTCCGATCGCCCCACTCCCCCACACACCTTCTGATGCAGATTTCCATATAAACGCAGGATTTTATAATTTCGTTTGTATTTTGCAGGTTTAAGGTTTTTTCCGCCATGTTTGAAGAAGACTCGAAGGACGAGGGTGACGATTCTCGTTCTTTCGATTTGTCGAAGGAAATTGACTGCAGGGTGTAGAACTATGTTGTCAACAAGGTTTCATGAGCCTTTGTTACCATGCGCCCCTGTGAAGCTTGGAAAATATGAAGAAATCGCAATAAACGAGTATCAGATTGCAGAGATCAGAAATGGATTAGAGCAGAGATTTAGTGGACAAATCAGTGGGGATTATGGCTAAGACAGTTATCAAAATCCTAATCCCCAGCCTAAAACACAGTTTGAAAGGGAAACCTAAAAAGCGTTCATTAGACAGGATGCCTCTACCGCCATATCTGAGGCAAATTGATTCCTCAACCACCACAACGCCACCTATTGCCTCAAAATGCTCAATCAGGAGCCGAATTTATGGAGCAGGATCAGATATTTTGCCTCGAAACAACCAAAGAAGTTACTTCTGCCATGGAATTTATTAATAGATGTTCGCAGAGTAACCCTAATTGTACACAGATCCTCAAAAGTTCAACAAAGCTCCCACCGAGCTAAAAACATAAGTATAAATCAGTTAATGCAGTAGAACACCTGTACATTTTCTTTTTTGAGCCCCCAAGGGACGAGAAGGACATTAATGACTGTATTAATTGGTTTGAGATCTTTTATCAGATCTCACCTCCTCATCCTTCTATAAATACTTCACTAGAAGATGAGCGAGGGGCTGGTTCTTAACATAAATTGCTGAAGCATTGTAATGTAATTGAGCTGAAAACTTCTGTTGTAAATAGTGGTTTCATTGGCTCTTGGAGCTCTGTTTGTAACAGATAAGTTAGGTATTGAAAGAAAGGTGAATTTAAAACATTGAACTCTAAATATTGTAACTGGTTTGGAGCATCAAAACAAACTGGTTTATGGGATCCTAGTCTATGTCGACGGTGATGTTGTTCTTCTTGTAACTTGTTATTTTATTTCTGTTTTCATTATGTTCCATTTTCTGCTATAAAGAACAGTTTAAACAGGGTTAGAACCTACTATATATCAGTAACCTTCTATGGCTAAGAAACCTTTATTTAAATGTTTTCTTTCAACTGTTTTGTTTGGAAATGATTCGATTCAGTTTAAGCATAGGAATGTTGGCGTTCCCTCGTCTTATTGTCTTAACTGGATATTATTTTTGAATGTTACTTTCTGTATCTGTTGTGTGAAGAAGAACTGAGAAAGATATGGTGAGCCCTGGTCCCAGTCTTGTCTGATCAAACAGTTTGCTTGTTTCCCTTAGAATTGTGTCAAAAGCTAGATAGTTTTAAAGTACTTACCAGATCTTAGGCCTTTTCTGTGTTATCTCTGTGATTGTCTTGGAAGTGAACAAGTAAAGAAGAGCTAGGAGAGGATTTGTGGTGAGCCCGGCCCGTTAGTCTCTTCTCCGAAGGTTGCCTTCAAGTTTCCCTTAGTTTTTTATGTGTTTTCTATTAGAAGTGTATCAAAGGCTGGCTAGTTTCAAAGTACTTACCAGATCCTAGTTGGCTTCTATGTTTTTCTTAAGTGCCTGGTCAAAGGCTGGCTGGTTTCAAAGTACTTACTAGATCCTAGACTGCTCTTTGTTCTGCATCCGTTACTTCCCTTTCTTATTGTATCACTCCATTCCATAAATCAAAACCCCAGAGAGATCCTTAGACATAGATGACTTGCCCCATGGACCACTCTTGCCTCTTGTTGTTCCAATTAAATCCTATTATGACTCCATAGCCCAATGGACTGAAAGCATGTAATTATCTTCTTTCTAGATCGAAGCTTACTATGGATTGCTTGCAACTTCTCACCTTTGAGCCTATTTGCATATAGATCTTTCCGCCTCTAACAGCAATCATGTTCAACCATCCAAAAAAAAAATCAAACCCTTGGTCTTCATAACTAGCCTAATATCATTATCTTAAACTTCAAATACAAGATCCATCTTTGTACATATTGGAGAGATCCCTCTCCGGATTCAGGAGGGCTAGATCCTGGAATCCCAAAGTTGGTTGAAATGATGTTAACTCTGTGATCGCACTTTTGCCAATCTTGCTTATTACAGAGACCTAACATTTATGGCGACTCCACTGGGGAACTCAGTGTTTTTGATACCCTTTTATGACCTCAAAGACCCCCCTTCGTTCGAGAAAAATTTGAGAGAAAAAAGCAGCCTTTTCAAGCACTACCAAGAAATGGTAATCATGATGAAACTTGTCTGAGTCGGTGACAAACTAGGTCAATCCTAGGATTCTGATAAGTCTTTATCTAACCTTGAAAATCAGTTAGCTTAGCCATAAGGGTAGACTGTCTTTGTCTCACAACTGTAGCTAAGTTTTGAAACAAAGTTAGGCCATTCTTAGAAACCATACAAATAAAAATAACTCAGAAAACACCATAAACATTTCAGATTGGTAGTAAAACACTTGCTCTTAAATTTCATTTACCTCATACTCTTATACAGAGTCTGGAAAGGGCCAGGTAGCCTCCGGATCTCATCCTCTTTTAGAGGTGACACATCTGGTAAAAGCCCTCCCAGTCAATCTCTAGTTAGAGTTTTTTGTGTTTTGGGATATCCTTGAAAAAGGATGTTTCAAAAGCACTGTGGTGGACAGTGTATCTCTTTGAAAACACTCTAAACTTTCCACCTGGCGACTCCACAATCCTGAACAGACCTTAAGACTCCACTGGGAAGAACCCTTATCATTGTAATATCCTTCAAACTCAGTTAGAATGCTGTAGGATTTAAATTGTGAAAACAGATTAGTCAACCTCTCGAAGACTGTTATACTTGGTTGGACTTTTCCTGTTTATTTGGGTCTAAAAACATAGCATAGTGGCTCCTAGAAATATTCACACTAGAGCCCATCCTGACCCTGATCCACCTGAGATAGTTGATAACCCAGAAAGAATCCTTAGGAAGTATCCTAAGATAGAATCTTCAACTGTTTTCAGATCATCCCTAAGAGCTAATTCAGTCCCTGAAAATCTTTCAGCTCTACAACAACCACAAGCTGACCTATTAAATCCATTTAGAACTAGGTCTCTTGATGATTTAGATCAGTTAAATACTGAGTCTTCACATTCATCTCCGGAAACAAGTGAACACCTTGGGAATAGAGAAACAACACCTCCTGAATTACATTTTCTTTATAATCTAGTTGTCCCTCGTCCAAGGTCAGCTCAAAAATCTACTACAGTGCCATCCACTTCTTTTCATCCTTCATCCCTCGCTCAAACCACTTCACTTCATCCCACACCCCCTCTTGTCAATCCACCTCCACCACATATCATGGCAGCATGGTATGCTCCCTTAGTCCTTCCTATACCATTAGTCAATCTTCCACAGGACTATCAGTCCAAAATTCCGTTATATGATGCTAGCAATGCTACAACAGCATCACAGCATGTGGACAAGATGAATGACTACTTTGACAGAAATGAAATTGATGATGATTCTGTCAAGCTCAGATTGTTTGCTCAGAGTCTAGGGGGAGAAGTAAGGAAATGGTTTCAAGCCCTAGCCCCCCACAGTATCAACAATCTCCAAGGCTTCCATAAAACATTCTTAAACAAATGGGAAGTGAGGAAGAATCCTCTCCAAGTCCTTGCTGACTACAAAAATATTCATAGAAACCTCGGGGAAAGTGTACAAGCTTATTGTACCAGATTTAACAGTGTGTATAACGCACTCTCCCCAGAACTAAAACCTCCACAGGGCTCAGCCTTAAACAAATTTCCTGAATGGTTTGACGCTGACATGACCTATTCACTCAGAGAGAGAGATTTTTCAACTCTGTAATACATGCAAAGAGGTGCTCTTTCTGTGGAAGTAAACTTGATGGAGAAGAGAGCAAGGATGAAAGCTGAAAAGAGAGTATCTTTTAGAGAGGAATCCACACCTACTACCACAAGCTCAAAGATGGAAAGAATGATGGAAGAAATGATGAAGAAAATGAGCATTCTTGAGAGAGCACAAGCAAATAAAAATCAAGCTTCTCCTCAAAACAGAAACCAAAACCAGAATCAGAATATGAGAAGGAACCAACCCCTAAATAGACCTAGGGAAGAGGATCAACAGATCGCCCCTCCCTTTCATCAAAACTACGTGAGTGAGGTTGAGGAAACAGATGAAATAACAGAGGATAATGATATGAACCTATTTGGGGTAGATGATGATGACTTTGAGGTTCATTATGATAGGAAACAAGGTCTTTATACACCTTACGATGACAAAAGAGATGATAATGAAAATTATTATCAAAACATGGAAAATTCCGTCACGGAACCTTCAAAGGAATATGAACTCAGAAGTAAATCTAATCAACAAACCCCCAACAACAAAACCTCTGACAAATCTTCTCAAAGAAGCACTGCAACCAAGCCTAAGACAGTCAAACAAAAAGACAAAACAGTCGCTGATAATTCTGGTAAAGGTAAAGAGAAAGACACTCAAAATCTTGAAAAACGGAGTGCAAACATCAGTAGTACTAACACTTCAGCTAGTACTCCTTTTTCAACCGTTGTGTCAACTGTAGATAAAACAGATCAGCAAGTTGTTGTTGCTGATAAAGTGGCAGTAAACAAGGCTGAAACCATCACCTTAAAAAATCAAATTCCTTTCAGTCTGGAACAAGAAATCTCAAAGATCAAAATTTCTGTTCCTTTGACTGAGTTAGCTGCCCAACATGTATATAGGTCCAAAATTTTGAAGGCTTTGAACATAGAAGAAAATGAGGATACACTCAATCTTAATGACGATCAGCCAGAGCTTATTTTTGGTCCAAAGATTGAAGGTAAATTTCAAGAGGGACCTATCCCTCCCTTCTATGTAAGTTTGAACGTTCATGACAAAATCCTACACAACATTATGCATGACTCAGGTGCTTCTCATAATTTAATGCCAAAAGCTGTAATGGAGAGACTGGGCCTTGAAATCACCAGACCTTATAAAGATCTTTACTCTTTTGACTCAAGTAGATTCAAGTGTTTAGGATTGATCAAAGACCTTTGTGTTAACTTAGCCCAAATTCCAGCCAAATGCTTAGTTATGGATGTTGTTGTGGCTGATGTACCCCCAAAGTATGGAATGATTTTATCAAGATCTTGGGGGGCTAAGTTACAGGGGACTATGCAGATGGACATGACCTATGCGACTATCCCTGTTTTCAATCAGACTAGAAGACTTTACAGGGAGTCTCATATGCAATACACAGTGACAAGTCAAGACAGACCTCAAAACTCCCCTCTGTATTCCATGAGTATAGGCCTTGATTCTTTTATCATGTTTAATGATGAAACCCTCACTGAAAAAATCACTTTAACAGGATCAATGGATGAAACGAAGGAAGAGGAATACAACACTGAAATGTCGAAACAGTTTGCTGTATTCGAAAACCTTAGCAAACCAAGCACAGGTCTTGAACTACAAATCATCAATCCATTAAACTTAAAACTTGACAGTAAAAAGAACAATCCTCAACCCGATGAAAAAATTGAGGAGTCAAATCATACAAAGGACATGCACCAAACTGATAAAACTGAAAATGATCCTCTCTGGACTATGTATTTTGATGGGTCATGCACTAGAACAAATGTTGGTGCAGGTGTCTAGATTACTAACACTGAAAACAACCACACAGAATGCATTTCATGCAAATTAAACTTTCAGTGCTCCAATAACATAGCAGAATATGAATCCCTTCTCTTAGGATTGCATCTCTTAAAAAATTTAGGAGCCAGAAGAATTAATGCGTATGGAGATTCTGAGTTAATCATCAGGCAAGTCAATGGGGAGTATAATGTAAATCATCCCAGACTTAGGGCCTACAGGAATGATGTCATGGATCTTTTGAAAACGTTTGAGGAGTCCAAACTAATTTTTGTCCCGAGAAAAAGAAATATTATAGCCCACAATTTAGCCTTTGCAGCTAGGACGTGTTTAACGCCATATCAGATCAATGACTGTTCACCTCAAATAAAATTTAGACTAGCTGTGCCTGATAATAAAAAATACTGGCAGGTGTTTGACGGAGATAAACAAATAGAAGACTTCATGCAATTCATAAATGAATTTGAACTTCATAGTTCAGATTCAGACTATGATGCAGACTGCAGTGAAGAAAATTTTCTTGGTGAGGAAGAGCCTTCTCCTGAGCTTGTCAACATTAACCTTCAGACTAGCAAACTTAGAAATGAAACAAAATTGAGTGCAGAATCAGAAACAGAAGAATTGGAAACTCTGCACTCTAAAGACAAAATTTTTCCTAGAGGTCTAGCACCTTTGGAAGAGTTGTTCGATTTTGACGACGTGGCTAAGAAACCCAAACTGGAACCTGTAGAGACTGAAGTGGAGCAATGCAACATAGGCAGTGAGGAAAAACCAAATATGGTTAAAATGTCCAAAACTTTGCCAGCTCACATTAAACTCAAATATATAGAGTTGTTCAAAGAATTTTCTGATGTTTTTGCATGGAGTTACGAAGATCTGAAATCCTATGACACTGAAGTAATACAGCGTAAAACTCCCCTTAAAGAAAACCAAAAGCCATTAAAACAGAAACTGCGCAGAATAAACCCTATATAGCTGCCTTTGGTTAAGAAGGAAATTATGAAGATGTACGATGCTGGTATTATTGTCCCTATTAGATATTCTGAGTGGGTATCTAATCTGGTATCTATTAGGAAGAAGACTGGAGAAATCAGGCTTTGTATAGACTTTAGAGATTTAAACAAAGTTTCGTTAAAAGACAACTACCCTTTACCAAAAATGGATCATATTTTACAAAGGGTGGTAGGGTCTAGAAGAATTTCTTTGCTGGATGGCTATTCAGGGTATAATCAAATCTTAGTTCACCCTGCTGATCAATTAAAGACAGCCTTTACTACACCATGGGGCACTTTCATGTATGTGAAAATTCCTTTTGGTCTAATGAATGCTGGAGCAACCTTTCAGAGAGCCATGGACATAGCATTCTCGGAAGAACTGGGCTTCTTCATCATTATCTATCTTGATGATGTTACTGTGTTTTCAAAAACAGATGAAGAGCACTTGGAACATTTAAGAAAATTTTTCGAGAAATGTAGAAAGTTTGGGATATCTTTAAACCCTAAGAAGACTTTATTTGGTCTCCAAGAGGGTAAACTTCTTGGGCACATTATTTCAGAAGAGGGTATAAAGATAGATCCAAAGAGGATTGAGGCCATATTGCAAATCTCTCATCCTCGAAACATCAAGGAGTTGCAATCTTTCATTGGGAAGATTAACTTTTTGAGGAGGTTCATCCCTAACTTAGCTGAGCTCCTTAGGAATATCACAAACATGTTAAAGAAGGAGCAAGGGGTAAAATGGACCTTGGAAGCAAAGACATCCTTTGAGCTGGTGAAACGAGCATTAACCAAAACACCGGTTCTCATAAGTCCTTATTTTTCAAAGGATTTTTATATCTTCTCATTTGCATCAGAACATACCATAGTTGTTGTCCTTTTACAGAAAAATCCACAAGGACAAGAGCAGCCTATTGCATTCTTTAATAAGGCATTGAGGAACGCCCCACTGAAGTACAACATTATAGAAAAGCAAGCTTTTGCTTTGGTTAAGGCCTTAAAATACTTCAGGGTATACGTCCTTCACTCACACATCATTGCCTTTGTCCAAAATTCAGTTGTTAGAGACATTTTAACACAGGACCCAGATGGTAAGAGAGGTAAGTGGATTGTTGTTATTCTTGAGTATGATTTAGAGATAAAACCCACTAAGCTGATCAAAGGCCAAGGTCTAGCTAGATTAATGGCTGAGTCAAATTGTGAAGTTCTTGATATTCATATGATTAATGCTTTGGATAACCAAGAAGAATTCTCAACTCCCATTGTTGAAAACCATTTTATGAATTCTCCTTGGTATGCTGGTATTGTTTATGTTTTGCTTAATTTAAATACACCCCCTGGTTTATCAAAAATAAAGGCAAGGTTCTTGAAGCTGAAAGCAGTAAGCTATTGCATTATAGATAGATGTCTTTATTGGAAAAGTGCAAGTGGTATATTGCTTAAATTTTTGCTTGAGTTTGATGCAGAGAAGGTTAAGCAGGAATTCCATGAAGGAGAATGTGGGGGCCATTTGTACTGGAAGTCAACAACCAACAAAATTTTGAGGGCTGGTTTCTATTGGCCCACTCTTTTTCCTAATATACACAAGATGACCACTACTTGCCATAAATGTCAACTGTTTGAAGGCAAGAGAAAACTGCTACCCCTTCCTTTGCATCCAATCACTGTTGAAGCTCCCTTTCAACAGTGGGGACTTGACTTCATAGGAGAAATCCATCCACCATCCTCTGCCCAGCATAGGTAGATCCTTACTGCCACAGACTACTTCACCAAATGGATAGAAGCCATTCCTTGCAGGCAGGCCAATGATTCAGTTATCATAAATTTCATAGAGACTAACATTCTCTCCAGATTTGGCTGTCCTACCAAGATCATCACTGAAAATGCAGCAGCATTTGGATCAAAGAAAATGGTTGACTTCTGTCATAGATACCAGATAACATTGGGGCATTCCACAGCCTATTACCCCCAAGGTAATGGACTTGCAGAATCTTCCAACAAAAGCTCAGTGAACATAATCAAGAAACTATTGGAGGACAATAAAAAATCTTGGCACATAAAGCTAATCCATGCACTTTGGGCTGACAGATTAACTTTGAAGAAATCTATTGGCATGTCACCTTTTCAGCTTGTGTATGGTACAGATGCAATTTTTCCTAACAGCCTTGGTGTACCAGTTATGAAGTTGATCCAAGAACTACAAACTGAAGAAAATGACATGACCAGAAGAATAAATCAGACCATTCATCTTCAGTAAATCAGGGAAGAAGTGTATAACAAAGCATTACAGAAACAAGACAGTATCAAGAAGATATTTGATAGAAGAACAAAGGCTAGCAATTTTAATATTGGGGAAAAAGTTTTAAAGTGGGACCCAAGAAGGGAAGAAAAGGGCAAGCATGGAAAATTTTACAACCTATGGCTTGGCCCTTACTCTGTTCATTCAGTTGCTGGTAATAATGCATTTTTCTTACAGGAGCTGGATGGAACGGAATTGTTTGGGGGTCCTGTCAATGGTAGGATGCTCAAGCATTACTTCTCTTGATTCATGATATGTTTTAAAGCCTTCCTTTTTCTTTTTCCATTGTAAATATTTCGTCCACCATTGCATTCAAGTTGTAAAAGATAAAAAATACAAAAACAAAGAAAATGAAAAGAGGGCAGAAGGAAAACAAGAAAGGCAAAGCCCCATGCCAAAAAGAGAAATAAATCTGAAAGTGTGCAAGCTCAAATGCCACTCCTCAAAACACACTTCTAGTTAGTCAAACTACCTAATCTTGACTAATTATCTTTTAAATTTTTCTGATGATAGGTTAGTAAATTCGATTTTCCAAACTGTTTAATATTGGTTTATCAGTAGATAGATTAGGATAGAAATTGAAGGTTCAAACAAACTCAAAATCTGAACCAAAAGAGAGCAAAGACAGCTCAAAATAAAAGTCAAAATAGAGCTGTGAAGAAAGGAGAAGGCCATGATGAGAGACTTTCAAATCTTAAGCCTTCCATTTTGTTTTTATTTTTCTGCAAATAATAATCTATGTGCAGCTTGTCTTTATGCCATAGATCACAGCAAGTCAAACAACTAAATCTTAACTCGGTTGTTTTTCAATTTCTGTTTTAGAATTTAGAGAATGAAAGTCTGTTGGACAGTTTAATCCCAACAGACAGTAGATTAGGTAGAGAAGGATCTGAGCTCAACTGTTTAATCTAAGTTCAGGGAGAGATAAGAAGTATAATTAGATTAGTTTTTATGCTTTTAAAAGAATAAAATGTTATGAAAAGAGTTTTCCAATCCAAGTGCACTCTGACGAAGAAAAAATGTTAGATCAGTAGGATTGGGTAGGTAGAAAGTTGTATTGATGAAGTCCATTTATCTTTCATGACTGACCTTATTTTTCAGAAGCAGAACAAGATTATCCAACGAAAGAAGAGCAATCCAAAGGATCAGGCACAAGCCAGCGTCCCAGAAAAATCAAGTCTGAATTCTTGATGCCTTCAAGAAGGCACCATCCCCAAGTGGAGCCACTTTAGCCACCCATAAATTTGATTATACCAAAGGTGGCTAAATATATTCAGAGCCTCCAAGGAACAAATTTTTCACTAAAAATTATTGGCTCTTGAAGTCTCTATAAGGCCTCCTGCCTTATCCCTCTGATCAAAACCTTCACTACTGCTCTACATCTCAAAAGCCTCTGAAGTCCTACAAAAATCCACAGTTAAGTACTGTTGCAAAGGACCCTTTTTCCCTCCCTTCTCCCCAAAACTAATCTCAGTCCCTTTTCTCCATCCCTCATGAAAACCCCTCAATTTCATGATTCTCCCTTTTTCCCCTCATTAAAACCCATTTCCTAAGGTCTAAGACCCCTTCTTGACCTTATCAAAGGCCTTCATTTCCTTGAAAAACCATTTCAAACCCTAGGAAATGCATATTTTCTATCCCTCAGTCCTTAGCCCCCTCAGGCTAAGGATCTAAACCCATTTTCCTCTATGCGCCCGAGCGCCAGAACCAAATACTACAACTGTCAGGTGCTTATCCTTTCCATTTAATTTATCCACCCGAAACACCATAAACCTTTGTAAACTATGGAAATTGGGTTTAAATCAATTTCCAAAGTCTCCGCCCATATAAATCTGTTATAGCATCATTTCTCACCTTCATATGATTCATGATTTCTTTGATGGTTTTGGGCACCCATTCCTACAGACTTGGACAAATTCACTTAAAAACAGTGTAAAAATCCCCATACGCGACTATGCCCGTACTTTTCCGCGTGTATACGCGAGTCCAACTGCACTTTTCCGCGTATGCCATTAAAATTATGAAAAAATATATAAAAATTCCCTATTTTCCGGCTGGGTTGATGGTTACTCAGGTAGTTCAACCACCCCAGCACGTGGCCAACTGTTTCCAACTGTTGAAACTACTTGGAGGGAGTATAAAAACCCCTCATGTGTATGGCCTAAGGGAGAGAGAGAATTATTGATATTATACTCTGTTGGTATTCCCTATCCAAGTTTGATTCCTCGTGCCTCCTGCACTTTCCCAGTTCATTACAGGAAACCCTTGTTTCCTTGAGATGCTCATCTCCCTATATGTCATCTCGTATGCACCAGTTTGGAAGGAGTCTTAGCGAGGCAAGGGCGGGACGGATCCGGACGACGGTCTGCTCGAAGGCCGTGGAAGGATTCAGGTGATCTCTCCACTCGTTACTTTTGTATATGCTATTTATAATACAGAAGTACCATCTTGTTCCCGAAATATACATGTTAGTGTCTGCTTACATATATGAGAAAATTGTTATTTAAGCATTCATTATGATTTATCTGATGTTTTATATGAATTTCACTAACATTTAGAGTAGATATATGCTGTAAAACCAGTTCTTCGTGCTTGTTTCTTCTTGTCTTTCAGGTTAAGAAGGAAGGACGGTTGCTGGGGGTTTGGACCCTGCGGGATCTGCTTCAACCGTAGGACCTACGGGTAACTTCCTCGATCTACTCTATTTAGTTTTTCCTGAACATGCATGGTTGTGTGAGTCCTTCTTAAGTAGCATGCCCCTGCTCTGTGGAGGTTGTAACCCAACGAACCTCTAGGGTGATTTTCCCCGAAACAGAACTGGCGACTCCACTGGGGATCACATTCTTGTGACTCCCCTGTTGGGTGGTTTCAGCTATTTGGTAGGTTTCCGACAGTTTTAACTTTCATTTGCAGTCCAGTTTACTTTTTTACAGTCAGTCTGAAGTCCTGGTTTCTTATCCAGGCTTGTCCTTTTTGTTTTTTTCATTATTTACCTTTGTATACGCGCTTTTTTCTGCACACAGTCGCGTATACACGCAAGTTTGTCTAAAGGTACCCGCGTATACGCGAGTTTCCTTTAGAACAGTCGCGTATGCACGCTTGTTGCTAAACTGTGAAGTAGCGTATACCTAGGCAGATTTTGAATTTTTGGGTTTCTTGACTTTTTGGTCCTTTCTGGCTGTGGAGACCTGTTCCTACAGTGTCTCTGTACTCTCTGGATTGTGAAGGAAGTGGTTTCTTGTCTTTTCTCTCTTTCGTTTCATTGAAAACTAGTATTTTTGGCAAAGTGTTGTTTCTGGTGCTGGCACTTCTGGTTTGAGTACCAAGATTGCTTTCTGAGCATTCTTGGCTGTTCTGCTTTATCAGAACTGAGAGCTTCTCCTCGTTTACTCGCTCCTATCTTTGTGTTGTGCTTCGCATTACGATTTTTGGTCGTTTCTTGATTGGTTTTCTTGAGTTCCATAGGCTAGGTCTTGTTGCCACTTTTGAAGAGTTTTTCTTGCTTCTTCGAAGTTTTTGTTTGCGACAAGTTTGCACTATTTTTCTAGGCTAAGTGGCTGAGTTTTCTTGTCTTCTTTTGCTCTTATTGATCTTGCTACGAGTTAGCCATATAAGGTTTGGGATCATTGTTGAAGTTTGTGCTTGAAATTCAGTCTTGTTTGGTTTGGATTTTGATAGTTTTGCTTGGTCTTTTCGAGCTCTTTCTTTATAAAACTAAAAATCTCAAAAAACATTTGTTTTGCTTTTTGTTTTTGCATTTCAAAGGCTTAAAAAACATTTTCACTTGTTATTTGCTTTTGTTCTTGCATCTTTATTTTTCGTTTTGCTATATCTTTTGAAGCTTTTGTGAGGTTTCTTGCTTTCAGTTTTTGGCTTGATAATTGGAAGGGAATTGTCATTCATTTCTTCTTCTTATTTTTAAGTGTTTTTTGGTGTCTTCATTTTAAGAGTTCTTGATTTCGGGAACTAGCTTTCTGGACTACCAAGAAGAGTTAAAACTGAAGGACTTTTTGGGAAATGTCACTCTGCTTTAGGAGATTTGCATCTTAGGATTTGCATGCTTGTAGTGATTTGCATTAGATGCATTTAATCATTTAGTCAATTTCATAGTTTTTGTGAGTGTGAGTTTGCTATTTGAAAAGAAAAAAAATACAATTTTTAATCTCGTAGAACCCGTGTAGAGATTTCTTTTCATCGAAAGACAATAACTGCATCTGCATGTAGTTAATCAGTTTTACGCAGGTCATCAAGGGAATGCTTCTTTCCCTTCGTCGAGTGCTTACCAGACCTTTTCTCCTCTTTCTAATGCCTGGAACCCTTATCAAGGGCTCTCCTCTTCATTCAATACTTCAGCGGGGGGAACTGGTCTGGGCTTTGGTAACTCTGCGTTGGGAGGAGGTTCTTCTCCTTTTTCTACGAGTCCTTTCTGGCAACCTGGTGCCTTATCAAATCCAGGCTATTCTTTTCAGAATGTTGGGAATCCATCCCATCAAGGATGGAATCCTCAAGCTCCACCTCGCTTACCTTTTCTGGCAACGTTAAACTTGCCAGATCTGTCGAAGTTGACTAATGATCCGATTCGTTATAGTCCGGGGTGGCCTCCGGTCCCGACCAAACTTCCTTCAGATATTCCAAAATTTGAAGGTAAGAATGGGGAGGATCCGACTGACCACATCACCACTTTCCACTTATGGTGCTCTTCAAACTCCCTAATCGATGATTCGATTAGGTTGAGATTATTTCAACGCACCCTAACTGGAAATGCTGCCAAATGGTATATCGAGCTCACTGGGGGCAGTTTTGCCACATTTGGAGAACTGGCTGTCACATTTCTAAACCATTTTCAGTTGCCTGTCAGATATGAGGCTGGGACGGAACTCCTGGATAATTTTACGCAGGATGAGGCAACACACATTTCTGATCACATTCAGGAATGGAGGAGAAGGAAGAGGCTTATCAAAGCTCATATTCCAGGAGAATTCCTTCTCGAATGGTTTCTGAGATCTCTACAGTCAGATATTTCAAAAGATGTATCCCTATCTGGGGTATTTTCTGAGGAGCAGGCCATTTTTAGGGCCCAGCAGCTGGAACTGATCTATTCTCAGTCTGGGGTCCTTTATAAATATTTTCCCAATGCTCCTCACTCCAAATTGGATTTATCGAAAACTAAGCCCGGTCCGCATGGTGATGGGCTTGTCGGATCGATCAATAGTGGTGCAGCCAGCCTGCTTTCTCAACTGCAGCAGTTGTCTTTACAATTTTCTCCTTCTAGTCAGGCTGTGCCTGCCGAGTCATCACCTTCCCAGTCTTTGTCCATAAATGTTGTCCAAGCTTCTGATCCAAAGGAAATCAACAATCCGATGGGAAGAAGAAGGGACGAAATAACAAGAAGAAGGGCAAGAACGGGAAGGGTAATGCAAATAAAACTAACGAGCATGTTGGTGAGGGTCAAAAGGAGAAGAAGAAAGTGAAGTTTCCATGCAAGCTCTGTGCTGGAGACCATCTCACACACCTTTGCCCTAAAATTCAGGATGCTCAGTGCTTGTTAGCTCAGCAGGGTTCTTCTAGTTCCCAGGCTGTGTTAACAAACCCTTTTCCCCAAGGGCAGCAATTAGTTGCTGGCGCGAACCAAAATCCTGGGGCTTCCTCAGGGGGCACCTAGGAAGGGGAAATT
The DNA here is from genome assembly GCA_034641835.2 of Pinus albicaulis. Lineage (NCBI taxonomy): Eukaryota > Viridiplantae > Streptophyta > Pinopsida > Pinales > Pinaceae > Pinus > Pinus albicaulis. The sequence goes on along the minus strand of CM076584.1, from coordinate 292,530,974 downwards.
CCATCGAACATTTTCATGATGAGTGCTCACGCAGATATCGCTACGAGATCCTGTGATTATGGCGGAGAAGAGTCTTCGAAAGCTAAGGAAGTTCCTGATGCTACTGAGCCGCGTCACATTACGAAGCCTACTGTTGAGTCTATGCCTCGGATGCCCAAAGCATCTTCTAAGCGGTCAATGATTAATCCAAACGCTAGGGCTGCCCAGAACTACTCGATTGTGGAAGATCTGGCACAGAGTCCTTGTGCTATGTTAGCTTTAGAGGTACTCCAGTCTTGTCCGGCTCAGCGCAGTGCTTTGCTCACTGCCATTGGGGCTATTGATCCAAAAAATTCTCTTCTGATTACTTTTGATATGAATAATTTCAAGAAGAGACTTCCTCATCACATGGCTTTTCATATTAAATCGTCGTATCGGAAGTGCAATATCTTTCGAACGGTTGTTGATGAGGGTGCCTCCACGTGCGTGATGTCTCTCGCATGCTGGAAGACACTTGGATCTCCCAAAGCTGTTCCATCTAGCACTGTTCTTACTGTGTTCGATGGTCATTCTCACACCCATGGTTGTCCCTAGCTTTGCCCATCCGTGTTGGGGGCAAACCCGTAATATAGAGGTTGGTGTGCAGTAGATGCACTGGACTACAACCTTCGTTGGGGAGAAACTGGAACTGGATTTATGATGGATGCCACGTATCCTCATTATTTCCTCGGACATGTTTCCACGGGAGGATCATTACAGTGGATCAACTGGACTGTCCTCCTGTAGACCTGAATGCGCCTTCTGACTCATCTGTTCCAAATTTGGATAATACTAAGGCGCCTGTTGAGAATCTAGGAGTTGGAATGTATTCTTCCTTGATGGGTACCTTCGATCTTCCTCCTCCTACGGTGCATATTAATGCTATTTCATCCTCCAGGGCTCCCCTTCGAAGAGAGTTCTTCAGAACTCATTATTTTTCGGACCCTTGGACTTTACCTTCCCCTACTGCCACATTAGCGAAAGGTCAAGTGGGTGGAATGGCATTTCTGATTTCTGCAGCTGAGATTGCATATCAGTCTATTGTTGACACTGCAGAATCCATCCCAGCTCCTCTTTCACCGGAAGAGTTGGATGGTGATGTGGCTCCGGCTTGGACGCTTAGTTCTTCTTCAGCCCAGGATTGCCTTGATACCACTCTTCCATCTGAAGAGGCCATCCTGGAAGCCATGACAGGTATAGATAGACCGTGGGATGATTTGCATCATCGGTCTTACTTCCTACCTAATTTGAATGAAGTTGAAACAAGTTTTCCGAGTCCTCAGTCTCCTGGTCCTGTTCACCCAGTCTTGAACCCTTTGGCACCAACACAGGTTTATGCTGAAGGGAACATGGTTGTGATCTCTCCTACTATCCCGGTGAACATTTCCAGGGATCCAAATATTATTGAGAATGTCTTCATTGGAGCAGAATGTTTCCGTGAAGAGGTTCAAATTTATACCGAGCTCTTCAAAGAGTATAGAGATGTATTTGCTTGGTCTTATGAGGAAATGCCTGGCATAGACCCATCTATTGTCCAGCATGAGATCAAGACGTATGAAAACGCTAAGCCGGTGAGGCAAAAACTTCGTCCGGTCAATCCTAGGAAGGCAGCAGCTATCAAAGCTGAAGTTGAAAAGCTGCTTAAGGCGGGATTCATTTTCCCTGTTCCTCTAACTGAATGGGTTTCAAACCCCGTTCCCGTAGATAAAAATCAAGGAACGATTCGAGTGTGCATCGATTTCAAAGACCTAAATAAAGCATGTCCTAAAGACAATTACCCCACACCATTTATCGATCAAATCATTGACGAGTGTGCCGGTAATGAGATTTTCTCCTTCATGGACGGTTTCTCCGGATATAATCAAATTACTATCTGTCCTGAAGATCAACATAAGACTGCATTTATTTGTCCCTGGGGTACGTTTGCATACAAGAAGATGCCTTTTGGTCTTAAAAATGCTGGGGTTACCTTTCAGCGGGCCATGTCTTACGCCTTCCACGACATCAAGAACATTATCGAGGCATACTTAGATGATCTAGCTGCTCATTCTCGAAAGAGGATGGATCATCCTGGTCACCTTCGGCAAATATTTGAAAGATGTCGTTTTTATAAAATTCGATTGAATCCGAACAAGTGCGTTTTCGCGGTTACATCCGGTCGGCTATTGGGATTCATTGTGTCTAGGGAAGGGATAAGGGTAGATCCCTTCAAGGTTGAGGCAATACTTCGGTTGCCTCCCCCGTCTTCAATTCATCAGCTTCAAAGTCTTCAAGGGAAGTCTAATTTTCTTCGGATATTTATCGTCAATTATGCTGAAGTTACAAAGGGATTTATGAGACTGTTGAAGAAAGGAGTTCCTTTTCTTTGGGACGTCTACGCTCAACGCTCATTCGATGCTTTGAAAAAAGCATTGACCTCTGCTCCTTTATTGAGTCCACCTGATTATAGCAGAGATTTCCTTTTGTATCTGGCAGCAGCAGAATCTACCATCGGTATGGTTCTGGTTCAAGAAGATGATGCTCTTGCCGAGCATGTTATTTACTACCTAAGTCGAGGATTGGTAGGACCTGAACTCAGGTACACTCCGATAGAAAAATTAGCTTTAGCAGCAGTTCATGCTGTGCAGCGACTCCGACATTACATTATTCTTCGCAAAACTTATGTTTTGGCAGCTGCCAATCCATTTCAGTTTGTCCTCAGCAGGCGAGTGATTGGGGGAAATTACAATAGATGGATTGTGATTTTACAAGAATTTGATCTTGAGTTCATGTCTGCCAAATCGAAGAAATCATTAGTTTTCGCGGAATTGATCTCCGAGTTGCCCTGTGGAGAAGAGATGATCTATGATGAGTCCTTTCCAGACGAACACTTGTTTCTTATCTCTTCACAGGATCCTTGGTACGGGGATATCATTGTGTATCTCCAGACTGCGAAGTTTCCCTCTACTTTTTCGAAAGATGAGCGTCGTAAGCTGCGTCACTTAGCCAAGAATTATCTAATTATTGGTGATGCTTTATACCGTCGAGGGGTTGATTCAATCCGAAGACGCTGCTTAACTCTCGAAGAAGCTGAGGCTGTGCTCAATGATTCTCACAGTGGATCTTGTGGGGGTCATTTATCTGGGCTTGCTACAGCCCAAAAGATTTTGCGTGCTGGATACTTTTGGCCCTCGATTTTCAAAGATTGTATTGAATCAGTCAAAAAGTGTCATCCGTGTCAGGTTTATACTCGAAAAATGCGCGTTCATCCAGCTCTGCTTTTTCCAGTCATTACTGTCAGTCCCTTTACAAAGTGGGGTATTGATTATAATACTTGTAACCTGCCTTCAGCTAAAGGTCACAAGTACATTATTGTAGCAGTAGACTACTTTACCAAGTGGGTCGAGGCTATGCCTACTTTTGGGAATGATGGTGAGACTGCAGCTCTTTTCCTTTTTAACCAGGTTATCGCTCGTTTTGGTATTCCTAGAGAGATTGTCACTGACCATGGCAGTCATTTTTAGAATAGTATGATGGCTGAGTTGGCTCTAAAATTGGGTTTCTGGTAGGAGCATTCATCTCCATATTATCCTCAAGCCAATGGGCAAGTGGAAGCCGTGAATAAATCCTTGAAGACAATTCTTCAGAGGACAATTGATAAAGCTAGATCCAACTAGCATATTATGCTATATCCTGCACTTTGGGCATACAGGACGTCAGTAAAAACTGCAACTGGCTTTACTCCGTTTCAGTTAGTGCATGGGGTGGAATCCGTCTTTCCTATTGAATGCGAGATTCCTTCTCTTAAATTAGCTGTTGAACTTCTTCTTGACACTTCTAGTCTGGCAGAACGGCTTCTTCATCTAGAACATCTCGATGAGCAGCGTCGGGATGCTGCCACGATGAATGAAGTGCATAAAAACCGAGTAAAAGTTCAGTACGATAAAGCGGTTAAGCCTAGGGTCTTTTCGGAAGGTGACCTTGTTTTGGTCTATGCCCAAGAAAAAGATGCCTTGGGGGCAGAAAAGTTTAAGTCTATGTGGTATGGCCCCTATATCGTTAAAAAATTCCTTAAGAAAGGAGCGTATACCCTGGTTGATTTCGAAGGGAACGAGTTGCGGGAGCCCCGAAATGGGCTCTATTTGAAGAAGTATTATGCCTAGGCTTCGGCCTGGCATGTTGCTTTTTGTATATAATAGTTTTTGCTTTGTACATATCTGGTTGATTTTTTATTTTTGATGAGGTGGTGATGTTTTTGATCTGCTTTGGCAGGTTGTGTTGGATGTCATGAGTCATTTTGGTTTCGCCGATGGTGCTAGTAGACACACCCGGAACTTAGCTTCCATGGCTTGGGTGCTTCATTATCCTTCCGGTCAGCTGTTGGTATCAAGAGGGGTCTGCATTGGTCCTGCTTCCAATAATGTAGCAGAATACACTGCAGTCATTCATCTACTCTTGGAGGCAATATCTTTGGGTGTTGATTCGTTGGTAGTTTTCTTGGACTCCCAGCTGGTGGTGTCGCAGTTGAACAACACTTATCGGGTACGAGATCCATTTTTATTACGATTTTTCTTGAGGGTACGTTTGTTACAAAGGTCATTTCAATTTTTAACGTTCATTCATATTCCTCGAGCTAACAATTGGTTTGCTGACTCATTAGCTAATCAAGCATTAGATTGGCATATTAATCATTCCATACAATAAATTTTTAATCATCAAAAACATCATACATTTGATACATTTATCACATCACATCAAATATCGCTGTATATATATCATCGGAGTGTTCAAAAACTCACAAAATTTGGATCCATAATGTCGTACAAAACTTGGGCTTATGCCCCCATCATGTTCAGTCTCAAAAAAGAATATACAGTCATCTAATACATAATATTTGTCTACTCCTGAGGTCCCTGCCCAGAAGTCGTGTTCCTATAGAACGTGACTGCAGTGGCAAATCGGCGGAATAATCTAGCCCAGTCTCGGGGCACTCCTACCACCCATCTCTGGATGGCTTCCGGTAGATCCTCCACAACAGCCATAGGTATTTGGCGGGTTAGTCCCTCCAAATTCCTCTACACGGCCTGGAGAGTCCTATCTGAATCCACAGTATCTCTTCACCCCTGCGGCGCTTGTGGCGCGAGAGACCCTCAGGTCGAACTGGTCCAACATCTGAAACATGATCATTTTTAATTGTCAGTCATTATGAATCCAATCAAAAACATGTTTGTTTTTCATTTTTTCATACATATTTGAAAAAATCCAAAAAATTATATAAGTCAAAAAATTTTGCAAACTTACCGACTGTGCCCCATGCTGTGCCTGGTGGAAGAACTAGATCTGGATCTCCACGGAAGTCCATCCCGGCATAGGGATAGTCGTCCACTGCGATGATTTGTTCTCCCCACTAGCGGAAGAACTCATCGTCCCATGTGGTCCGGGGTACCTCACTACCCCCCAATCTCTTCATCATGTCCGCCCAATGGGCAATTCCTGGGTCCCGCGGGCTACTGATGGTAGAGATGACTCTGGGTCTCAATGCTGGAATCTTCTCAAAGAAGAATGTTGTCAAAATTGTACCATACCCAAAGTGTTTAGTCTTTGCTTGGCGGATTGAGGTCAACTGTTGTTTCATGTTCAGTAAAAGGGTTGTGCACCAATCATACACATGAGTCAAAAATTCTACTGCTATGCTCATTTGCGTCCTGGACGCCTGATGTAGAGAGGCAGATCCTGCCACTCTGCCGATGGTGAAAAGGAGGATTTTCATGTGCAAATCCCGTAAATCTTTAATTGCAATCTGAGTTCCAACCTTTTTGGAACCGTCTACGCAATACACGTGGACATAGTCTTCCACGGTTAACCCTCCTAGGGGTTTCCCGTGCAAGTCTAATAGTTCTCCCCTCCGGGAAAGTCCAGTAATAAAGTATATGTCTTCCACTTCAATGCGTAGTGGCATCTGATCTATCACGAAACAGTCTTGATCTGGTTCCCAGTAATTGACGAGCATTTCTAGCAACCGAGGATTGCTTTTCATATTTGGCATTTTAAAGAATTTGAACAATCCACAATTCCGAAGGATATTTTGAGCTGCTCGATCTTGCATGACCTCTTGGTCAATTGCGCTATGCTCACGTTCTCTCTATGAGATTGTCATCCTGTCAAATTTCATCAAATCATGCATTAGCCACGCTTTTTTGGATTCGGACCTGCGCATACGCGACTTTTTCTTTGCACAGTCACGTGTATACGCGAGTTTCCTTTAATGAACCCGCGTATGCGCAAGTCCGCATTTTTTAGCAAGGGTTTTCAAGCTAAAATTCACTTAATTTTAATTTCCAAATGGACAAAATGATTTGCAAGGATGATTTAGGAGCCTACCTGAAATTTCGGCGCGATTCAAAGGTCGGTTGTTCCTGATTTGACGAAAGAATTTTTTTGCTCCAGAGCACTTTTTTCCAAATCAGCAATGCAATAATGAACCAAATATGAGGTAATTTGTCTATTTATGCCTAAAAAGTTGAAAATTTTCGCAAAAATTTATTATGCTCATTTTTTCAATCTATCTTAAGCTGCATAACTCGAATGCTTGGAAGTGCCCAGTTTGGTATGTTTTCAGGTACATTTTGACGATTTTGAGATTTTTCCCGGTTTTTGATCCATGATTTCCGACTCGTCACAGCAGGTATATGATCTTCACTGGCATATAGGTTAGGGAAATCACTCTCCGTTGCATCTTGCATACTAGCCTCCATACTGATCACTTGCCTTAGGGTCGATCCCATCAGGTCATGAGTATTACACCCATGTCACTCGCCGATTATTTAATCATGACTTGATGGTAGAGCCTTCCTTTACATGGGCTTCCTAGTTAGTTCCTCGCTATCACTTGTTGCCCATGCTGCGTTTTATGTAGGCTCGGGAGTCCTCTTTAGTCCCACCATGTCTTATGTGTTGAAGCTTCATTCTTCTTCTTCATCACTATCATTTTTTCTGGCTTGTACCCTAGAGGCTCCCTGGTGTCGTTAAGTTGTATTACTGCATTGCATATTGGCTACTTGTTTATCCCGGCCTTTAGCCGGCTTCATTTGGACTCGATGTTTAAGCCAACTTTTGACCTTGACTCTCTGTACAAGTTAACCATTGCATGCACTTAGCTATCACGACTTGACACCTTTTACCCATGGATGGAACGTTCCTCTGAGTATCGCTTACCAATTTTTGCCACCTTGCATTGAGCATAGGATTGTTCCAATCCCAGGAACTAGTGCATCTGATTTTTTGATACTCGTTCTATCCATTGTACCATAGCATTCTTTTATTCTTTTTCAGGCTTATTATATGAAAAATACAAAAAAAATCAAATATAACAAAAAGAGCGGGAACGGGATGTATCTTCGTTATTTTGATGGCAATACAGAGTCAGTTTGTCGCCCTTGAACAAAGAACATTTACTTATATATATCTCCTTCATTTGGGATGGTTTTAGTTTTGACCTAGGTTCAGCCTTTACCATGTTTCACTTGTTAGTTCTCCCCCGGTTGGTTATCTCTTCCAATCATATGGAGAGTTTGTTCTGCCTCCTGCATAACAGACTTATACAGTGTCACTTTTTACTGCCATGGTCATCATGAGTCGTGTTTTTGTTCAAGGGAAGTCTAACCAGAGTCGGCCATTCTGCGGTGTCTCTTGACTCATTATTCAGTCGGCCTTCCCGGTCTTGTCAGTATCATGTTCTATCACATCAGATGTTTTGATCTTCTGCTCGTGCTGGTTTGAGAAGGTCTCCATTGACTTCTTGCCGGCGGGTTTGTCTCTTATCGACTACGACACATTGCTCTCAGAGCAAGCCTAGAGCCGCACCTTGGGCCTATTTCCATCATTGATAGGTGACCTCGTGCTCAGCATTTGATCATCATCATGGGTCTTTGACTGAGTGGTTTCCCCTGTGTTCGACGTCAGCACACATTATCACACTTGGGATTCGTGCGGTACCTTGATTTCCATTTGACCCTATCGGTGGATTTCTCGCCTCTGTGTCAGCTTTCATTATTGGTTGGTTTAGAGGGTTTCTTCCATGCGCTAGCTTCATCTTGTGCACGTCGGAAACGTACTTCGGTTTTGGTTCCGCCACTCTACTTCGTCCGATTCCTTCCAAATCTTGGCCTGTGGGTTACACTCGCGCTGGACTGATGTGGGATGCCTTAATGCCTTCCTTCCAGCAAATATTTTCCCATCGACTCCGACTCATTGCTCTGGGAATAAGGTCTAGAGTCTTTTTGTTAGTACCTTAGGGTTTGCAGTCATCAGTGGCAGACTCTTCGCTATCGACAGTGGGGATTCATCATTTCCTCCTGATTGGTAGATTCTTTCAAGTGTTCGACTTCAACTCATTCATTCGCACTTGTTAGATTGTACTGGGGCACCTTGACACTCATTTTCATTATTGGTGGGTTGTCTCGCGTTGGTTAACGGTATATATCATTGACCGGTAATCCAACGATTTCTCACATGGTCGACTTCAGCTCATTTATTCCCATTGTGTAGAATTGTGCCATAGTGATCGGTGAAGACCTCGGGTTGCATCAGCATTCTTTGGTTCACTTTTGACAGTCCATTCAGTTTCTGCCAGTGATGCCGTCCACCCTTATATGTTGCAGTTCAGTACAGCAGCATCCTATATGTTGGCTCCCGAGTTGCGTGATTGTACCGTTTGTTCCACCTCTTATGATTCGGTACTTGGAGATTCAGTTACTTATATGATCAGACATCCAGTTGCACCATCCTTGATCAGCTTTCTATATGTGATACTTGGACATTGATTCAGACTTATATTTCTGGGCCATGCTTAGATGATTCATTGTGTACTTTCAGTTCAGCTATACTTGTATACATGTTGGATCTATTCAGTACTTTCTATATGATGTATTTTTGACTGAGCATGGGTATGCCCGCCTCAGCATGAGTTGACTCTCTATTTTCTTTCATTGGTTTTTGGCAGGCTGAAATCTGGTGAAGTCCTCTCTTGTCCTTGCGAAGTTCTTTCTATGTGCATAATACATTTTGGCCATCATGTACCCCTTCTGACCTCATATATTAGGGGGCATCTGTTATAGCATCATTTCTCACCTTCATATGATTCATGATTGCTTTGATGGTTTTGGGCACCCATTCCTCCAGACTTGGACAAATTCACTTAAAAACAGTGTAAAAATCCCCATACGCGACTATGTCCGTACTTTTCCGCGTGTATACGCAAGTCCAGCTGCACTTTTCCGCGTATGCCATTAAAATTATGAAAAAATATATAAAACTTCCCTATTTTCGGGCTGGGTTGATGGTTACTCAGGTAGTTCAACCACCCCAGCACGTGGCCAACTGTTTCCAACTGTTGAAACTACTTGGAGGGAGTATAAAAACCCCTCATGTGTATGGCCTAAGGGAGAGAGAATTATTGATATTATACTCTGTTGGTATTCCCTATCCAAGTCTGATTCCCCGTGCCTCCTGCACTTTCCCAGTTCATTATAGGAAACCCTTGTTTCCTTGAGATGCTCATCTCCCTATATGTCATCTCGTATGCACCAGTTTGGAAGGAGTCTTAGCGAGGCAAGGGCGGGACGGATCCGGACGATGGTCTACTCGAAGGCCGTGGAAGGATTCAGGTGATCTCTCCACTCGTTACTTTTGTAGATGTTATTTATAATACAGAAGTACCATCTTGTTCTCGAAATATACGTGTTAGTGTCTGCTTACATATATGAGAAAATTGTTATTTAAGCATTCATTATGATTTATCTGATGTTTTATATCGATTCCACTAACATTTAGAGTAGATATATGCTGTACAACCCATTCTTCGTGCTTTTTTCTTCATGTCTTTCAGGTTAAGAAGGAAGGACGGTTGCTGGGGGTTTGAACCTTGCGGGATCTGCTTCAACCGTAGGACCTACGGGTAACTTCCTCATTCTACTCTATTTAGTTTTTCTGAACATGCATGGTTGTGTGAGTCCTTCTTAAGTAGCATGCCCCTGCTCTGTGGAGGTTGTAACCCAACGAACCTCTAGGGTGATTTTCCCCGAAACACTTATGTGCGGAAATTTCTGAAATAGATAAGGGAGAATGCTCATCATCCCTTCATGCTGATCCTTTTGCTCTTCTTTCTCCATCTCACAATCCCTTGCAAATGCTGCATATG